>JAOTNS010001175.1:0-55313 GCA_028476615.1 Culter alburnus | reverse complement strand
GTCCATATGTACTTCTCCACATAACTCCTTCGGGGAAGGATGTGGCTTCCGCAGCGTTCCCTTCCTAACGAAAGGTTACGCTTTCCCAGCGTTATCCAATAGTCTCACTGAATGGGTTTTGGAACAACAGTGATCGACCCTCTCTGTGTGTTAGCCCTGTCCCACCGTCCGCAGGCAAGGGGGTTCAGGTCGCTTACAACAGAGCGCTGGAGGAGGGCAGCTCCTGTGGCGCTTTGGTAGGGGATTCCTATTCGTCGGTCTGTCCGACGTACGTCGAACGTGACCGACTGAATGGGAACGTCTCGGTTACAAAGGTAACCCTCGTTCCCTGAAGGAGGGAACAGAGACGTACGTCCCGTCGCCACAGTTGTTGTCCTGCTGTGCTGCCGCCTGCTTATTTCGGCTCCTCAGCGAAAACCTGAAGATGCAACGCACCTGCTGCTCATTATATACCCGCGCTGCGAGGCGAGCAGCTGATGCAGATGATTGCATGCCAATGTGCATTGGCTCGTTTTAGTTACACTCGAAGTAGATTGGCCTCTCTGGCGAGATTCCTATTCATCGGTCTGTCCGACGTACGTCTCCGTTCCCTCCTTCAGGGAACGAGGGTTACCTTTGTAACCGAGACGTTTTGTTTGTTGTTTTGGAATTAGCTCACCCGATTATTTGCTTCAGAATCTTTGTGTTTCTTTCTTTTCCATGAAATGGTTTTTGTATTCACCTACAACAGTTCCGCATTGGAAAAAAATGAACAAGAGAACACTTAAGAAAATAAAAATGAGTAATCACGAAGACATCATTGTTGTGTCATTTATGTTGCGATCCTGACCTAGACCAGGGATCGTAACATATGCCACAGTTTACTTTATTTTGCTATCCTCACTTACATAAATGAACTATAGTGTCCTGCACCCACTAGATGTTACAATAGTTCTCCAAGGAAGACAAGGAAGGCAGGTTCAAAGACGATAATGTAGTTTAATCTCACAGAGTAGTCAGGAAGCTGAAGGGGTGGAGGGACGGAGTGTTAACGACGTCTCGTAAGTCCGATGCGGAAGAGGAGGAACGACTGGCCAAGGGGGAGCCGGCCGGACGCGGGAGACTGGAGGAGCCATCAGTCGGAGGGTCTCCGGCGGAACCGTAGATGGCCGGAGCCTGGACAGAGCCGGCAGGTCGACGGGCCGCGATGGAGCGACGAGGTCGGCAGCTGGAGGCGAAGCCACCGGAACTTCTGGCCTACGTGTTGCTGGTGGGAGTGTGACCTGCGGCTCGACGTCACAGGGCTTCCCCGGAGACGGCGCAGGGAAGATGACATCCAGCAGCTATGTAGTAGGAGGACTGACTGAGCATGGTGTTGTTGTCAGCGTGGGTAGAGGATCTGTAAAGGAAACACAGTCCATAATAATGTCCTTGTGGGATGACGATGATGAACATGACAGGTGGGTTTGGGTGGGAATTAATTCATTGCTAAAGTCAATCAGCCAGTCCTCCCTCTCCGTAGAAATTTCTCCCTCGTCAGCAGATGTCATGGGCATATGTGATGTTGCATGCGCACCGTCCGCAAGGTCTCGAAATTTGGGCTGCACGCGGACAGGGTGTGCGGACGTCATGTGGTCAGACGTCAGGTGGAGTTCCACTTCCAGGGCGCGGGTCACCTCTGCGGGTCACCTCTGTCCTCGGGGTCTCGGGATCTGGCTGACCGGTAGCTGCTGGTGGTAACTCTCCGTCTGTGGGGGGCTCGCACGAGTACTCCGCGGTCCATGGGGAAGATACAGGCTCTGGGTCTGGCTGTGCTCTGGATCGGGGACGAACACTCTCCAGACACCTGATGATATACTCCATCCAGCTGAGTCCGGAGGTGTCTGTGAGGTCCACGGGACGACGGTAGTTGGCCCTGATCCAGAACAAAGACTTCAGGGTTTCGTCGTCGAAGGGGCAGGAGAGTGCAACACAGATGAATTCCTTCGTGAACAAACAAAAATCGTGGTTCTCCCGAGCCAAGATCGTGAACATGTCGCCATGATCCATTTTCATGATCCAATAGTTCTCCAAGGAAGACGAGGAAGGCAGGTTCAAAGACGATAATGTAGTTTAATCTCACAGAGTAGTCAGGAAACATAGAACACACATAACATACAACAATACCGGACTCTAGACTGAAGACAGGGAGGAACTTAAATACACAATACTAATGACAAACAGCTGTGGGTGTAATCAGTGTCCATGGTGAATGATGAGTGGCGGGAAACAGAAAACAAAGGATCACGTGACAGTCAAAGACAACCAGGACGAGATGGTGAATGTAACACTAGTAAAATATATCAAAAATGTCTGAGTAATTTTTGGTTTGTCTGTGTGTGTATATATATATATATATATATACACATACACACACACACACACACCAAGTCAGTTAAACTCCTGGGATATTGATCTGGTCAGTTAAGTAAAAGAGAGGGTTGTTAATCAGTTCATCAGAGAACCGTGAACTTCATTTTATTGTTATTTATTTTATTATTAACTTTATTTCATTATTGCCCTAACTTATTAACTTAAAATCTTATTTCAGGTAAATATATTAGGGCAAAGAAATGTAGTGAACAGCAGACATGATGGCACCAGAGCTTCACAACAGAAGTTCAAATGTCAAAACAAGAATCCCTTGTTCCCACTATGCTTAAGACCAAAGGGTGTGATGGGACCCTCAGGTAAAGCCCAAAGTATACTTCGGCCGTCCGCGTTCGTGCACTTTCCACATGACGTCCGCACACCCTGTCCGCGTGCAGCCCAAATTTCGAGACCTTGCGGACGGTGCGCATGCAACATCACATACGCAAGCAGGACTGAAGAGTCTGCTAGGTGGCAGTACACACAGTACTGAGCACAGTGTGCAGTCGAAGAAGAGTGATTCAAAAACAAGACAAGTAAACTAAAGCCGAGTTCAGACTGCACGATTTTAGCCCCGATTTTGGCTCGCCGACAGGTTGAGAAATCGCCGACAAATGCCCGAAATCACAGGCAAATCGGTGCTCGTTCACGCGAGTGACAATCACGCAGTGTGAATGAGCAAAGACGCGATCTGAGAGAATCGCCGACGAGTCGCCGACACCCGTGAGATATTTGGCATGCTAAATATCTGAACCTGTCGGCGATTCAAAGTCCTGCAGTGTGAAAAGTGTTCTGACTGAAAACTACATCGGCGATGACCGACAGCCAATGAGAGAGCAAGATACAGAGCAGCGGGGAGTTCGGGGAGGAGTTATAGACCACAATATAAACAAGCATGGCTTCGTTTCAGATAAACATTACAATTCTATCAAACAGAAACAAAGCACAAACATTTGCTTGACCATCCGCAACAGCAGCACATTGAAAAGTTATTTATTTACCTCCAACTCTCGTTGCAGAACACACAATCCACAGTCTCCCCAACCATTTCCTCCTCCATATTCTTTTCTTTTTCTTGTTTTCGCTGCAAATCAGCGCACAGGCAATTCGTATTGCAAGCTTCTTGCGGGCTACCATTTTAATATAATAATAATAAATAATAATAACGGTCTTGCATGCGTGATATCGCGTTGTTTCCTTGTCACATCTCGCGTGTGTTTGGTTGTGAAACATAGTTTGCGTGCCAGACAGAGTTGTCGGCGATTCTTCCTATTGTAAAGTCATGCAGTGTGAAACCTTCTATCGCCGATCCATCGTGCAGTGTGAACACAGCAGCGACTGAATGCTGGCCAAGATAGTTATGCAGTGTGAAAAGAACAGTGACCCGACTACTTTGAAAATCGTGCAGTCTGAACTCGGCTTTACAAGCATATCCTTCTCCATCGTTTTTGATTCTTGTTCTCTTGGTGTATCTTTTGAATTATGTTGCAGTGGTGGATGCACTATTTTTCTTCTCCGATCTTGCCCAGCGAATGCCCCGTTGATGACACGATGTCGGGTAGAGTTTAGAAAAAAAAAATTGTACTGCGCATATATCGAAGTCAGTCATCCGTGCGCATCCGCGGTTGAGTATACTTTGAAAGATGCACGGACATGACTGCATGCAAGTCACGTCCGGGCACAGAAAGTGAAGTATACCCAGGCCTTAAAGGACTATTGTAATCAGGACTGACAAAGGTGAAAGGCAGGAAAGATGACATCAATGGCCCATTGATCACAGGATCACGAGTTGCCTTTGTTCACCTTAGCCCTCCATGCCTGAGACAAATGTGTGAACAATCATGGACTCTCAGGGCCACCAAATCAGTTCTGGCTAGAGCACAGCAAGAACAAAGTAAGGCCTTGGGTGAAAGACAATTTCTAAACATATTGGCTTGAAATCACCAAAAATGGACATTGTTTTATTTAACTGTGTATTTTGGGACAACGCAACAAGTTCCACTGGATGAAAGGTGGGTGTGATGGGCGGACACCTGGAATGCTACGAACCAATCACATCACCACAGCAGGAAAGGTGGGGATTAGTAATGCTATATGTTGTTGCTATATGAGATATGAGCTATTTGTGTAGAGACTGTTTATCTAGGGTTAGTGTATACAGATAGACATGTAACGAATGTAGCGGTTATTAATCAATTTATGGATGAAATATGAATATAATAATTCATAAGGTTATGAATAAATTATGATTCATATATCGACCCAACGGGGAATTAAACATATATTGTGAATCAATTACAACGAATTATAATCAATTACATATATGATTAGTTCGGGTTTAATAATTATTTAGAGAAACTGTTCGTTTGTCCAGCAAACTAAGTCCCTCACAGAATATTATAAACAGAGTTATTCTCTGGCCATGAAAATAACTTATAGCATCAAAGCATAAAGCGATCGAAAAACGTTAAAGTGACTTGGTTTTCAGCTGAAAGAACAAACAGAACAATCGAGCGTGAATAACGTTTTAATATATGCAAACTACGAATACAGAGGTTATACATCTAAATATATATACAAGGAAATACACACCTATGTACAAGAGTGGAAGTAGAGAAGGAAAGAGAGAAGGCAAGTAGCAAACTCACAACCGTCCTAAGCCAGCACGGAAATCAGTTTCATCATCTAAGATTGAGAAACGGCAGTATACTTGCATTGGTTGTGTGTGTCGAATTCAGGTTAGCGCTGGTGCAGTTCGTTGGCTCCTCCGTTCCGCGGAAGGTTTAAAGAGGACTTGAGAGGAGTTTCGCTGGAAGATGGCGGTCCCCGAAGCTGAGCGCGATGGCAGCGCGTGGTCACCGGAGATGTCCGGAAAAACGTGCACGATGCTCGTGAGACAATCGGGAGAGAACACACAAGAAATTGTGCGTCTTTGCTTTTATGACAGATAAGCCGACACACCTCCTTGAGGTGGGGTAGCCAATAACATGGGTGCAAAGTTGGCGGGAAAGCTTTCCCTTTGTTTGGCCTCACGACTTAATCCAATGATTTATGACTATCAGATCAGATTTCGAAATGGAGTGCGTTCTTCACAGTATCATTAACACATAGAAAAATGCATTTGTCAGCTGTGTGACATATCTCAGTGAAGCTCGTGTCCGGAGCTTTACGGAGAGACCAAACTCGATAGGTCAGAAAGGCATAGGAGAGAAGTTATGGTTTACAGACAAAATTATATCGTTAAAATGCACACTAGCACAAATACACTCATTTAAACACTAGGAAACATGCATAGGCCCTAAAATACTACGTGATGGATATATTTCAGCATAGTTGTATTTTACATATACAGTCAAAAATGTATGATTGTGTGTTTCTATATGTGTCTGTGTGTGTGTTTTTGTGTGTCCCTGTGTGTGTGGGGTGTTGGAATGTGGATCTGGTCAGTCTCTGGGGGGGGGTGCTCCTTTTGAAGTCACCAAAGTGAGGAAGTTGCACTTTCTGTTTACCCTCGCAGGTCCACAAAAGTGTCAAGTGGGCTCATCTTTGGCAGATCTGTTCAGAGCCGGGATGGTTTTACAACCCAGTCCAGCATGCTAAAAGCGTTCTGAACATTCCAAAGTTTATTGATTATCCTGATACGTGTGCATACGCTACAGACACATCAGACACATTATCTGTATTCATAGTAAATGCTTATTTACTATTTCATACCAGCATCCAGAAAGACCACAATTGACTGCTAATAACCCATTCGTTGCTTCGTCCAATCCGTTGCTCATCTACTTGGCATCCATTTTTGTTAATGTCCGTTTGTGTAGTAGTTTGTAGTTTCTGTTCGATTACTGATTTAATTTTCTTAGTAGTTTAGTAATTTTTCCTTAGTAGTTTATTCATTTTCATTCATAGTATTTAGATTTAGTGAGTGTGATATTTTACTCTTGTATATCTTTTTTGTAAATAAATTCATCTTTATTACAAACTGTGTCAAGCTTGCCCGAATCTCACTAAAATCTTCAGATGACAAACTTCCTCCAATTTATAAAATTCTAATTCAGTGAGAGTCATTGGCTGGTGCCCCGAAATATAGGAAGGAATCATCTGACTCAATATTAATATTAATACAAAATATTAATATTTAAGACCATAAATAACTAAATTTGTGGTGCCCTCATGTGAGGCTAATCCAAAATCACTACAGAGATTCAGCTGACAAAAAACTTGGGGAATCTCTAAATTGCATGTAAATATGAAATTATGTGAATTTGTACATTTTAATGTGTTTGAAAGACAAAAGCCTTCTAAAGACAGTAATACATGGTTAAATGACTCACTGAGTTATAATTCAAATAATAATTAATGTGTTTGTCAAGAGTTGATTAGAAATGCAATGTTGAGAAAACACTTCTTAAAAGTGAAATGATTTCTGTGAATCCATTGATCAATTGCTGTGTGGGTCTCAGTTTCCACAGACCAGGAAGACCATCTGAACATATAGTAGTAGTAGACTTTTATAGAAAGGAAAATATAACAAAGAAGTAGAATCAATGAATTATGAATAATTTACTGCCATGAAAATAACATGTAATCATGTAATCAATATAAAAGTAACTGTAGTAGTCTGGTCACAATTCTAAAATGTAATATAATCTAATTACAAGTACTTAATTTTTGGAATCTGATTACGTAATCCAGATTACATGTAATCAGTTACTACCTAGCAATTCTTAAGATTAAGATTTTACTATGAGCAGCTTTTATACATAAAAGGTCTTTGAAACCCCTCTTATGCATTTTAACATCTCTCATAAAGGATGATGAAACATCACAATCCATGAAAGTTTTATCATTCATTTATAATTGTGTTACTACAGAGCCCGGCACGTCACCTATAGGAGAAAAAAAAACAATCCGTGCCGACGGTTTTGCAATCCGTTCCCTCAGTTTATAAACCGTGCACACGAATTCTAAAACTGTTCCCTCAGTTTAACAAATCGTGCCCACGGATTAATAAACCGTACCCACGAATTTCCAATCTGTGCGCTCAGATTTTGCAAACCGTACCCTCGGTTTTTAAATCCGTTCCCACAAATTCAAAATCTGTGCGCATAATCTTTTCACAGTCCGTTCCCACGGTTTTGTAAAAACTGTACTCACGGATTAATTTTAGAAGAAGAACAGCAAACCCCCCCAGGTGAAAAAATACTATAGTAAATACTATAGTGTTTTTTTAACCATACTATAGTAAATTGTAGTACTGTATATATTAGTATTTACACTTCATTAATGAATGCTACAGCATACTGTAGTATTAACTATAGTGAACTGAAACTGTAATAAATACTGTAGTATACTTTAGTTTTTACTACAGTAAATGGTAGTGTATATTGTAGTATAATATACCCTAAAGTTGTAGAAAACTTAGTTCAATATTGGGTAAAGTAATTTGTTTATATTACTATAGTTGTTATTATCACAGCAACTATAGAATTACCACAATAAATTAACTCAAGTAGGCCTATTAGTATACGTTACTATAGTATGGTTCAAAAACACTATAGTATTTACTATAAATTACTATAGTATTTTTTCACCTGGGCCAGGTAAGTGTTAAAGGTGCCATCGAACATTTTTTTACAAGATGTAATATAAGTCTAAGGTGTCCCCTGAATGTGTCTGTGAAGTTTCAGCTCAAAATACCCCATAGATTTTTTTTAATTCATTTTTTTAACTTCCTATTTTGGGGCATAATTAGAAATGCGTCGATTCATGTTGTGGCCCCTTTAAATGCTCACGCTCCCCGCCCACGGAGCTCGCGCTTGCCTTAAACAGTGCATAAACAAAGTTTACACTGCTAATATAACCCTCAAAATGGATCTTTACAAAATGTTCATCATGCATACTGCATGCATGCATCGGATTATGTGAGTATTGTATTTATTTGGATGTTTACATTTGATTCTGAATGAATTTGAGGCTGTGATCCGTGGCTAACGGCTAATGCTACACTGTTGGAGAGATTTATAAAGAATGAAGTTGTGTTTATGAATTATACAGACTGCAAGTGTTTAATAATGAAAATAACGACGGCTCTTGTCTCCGTGAATACAATAAGAAACAATGGTAACTTTAACCACATTTAACAGTACATTAGCAACATGCTAACGAAACATTTAGAAAGACAGTTTACAAATATCACTAAAAATATCATGTTATCATGGATCATGTCAGTTATTATCGCTCCATCTTCCCTTTTTTCGCTATTGTTCTTGCTTGCTTACTGTTGTGAATTCTTTATATTATGTTTTTTTCTGTATTATCTGCTGCTGTGTTCTGAATCAGTTAAGGGTTTGTAGTAATTTTTCTACATATGAAAATGACGTATTACGCAATTCGTAGTGAATACAGTTTTGGCGTAAGTGACGCATACTCCGTTGCGCATACGGAGCCGTCAGTATGACGCATTTTCCACCCGTGCATCATCTTTGATTGCAGGACAAAGTTATTGACAAAGTAAGTTTATTTCCTGACTTTATGTTTGTCATACTGGATGTTTATAATACTGAGACGATCTCTAACATTAAGCCGCGGGTGTTTTGCGATCATTGATTATTCGTTGGTCATGTGAAACGCACGTGAAAGTGCCATTAGCATCGCGACTTGTATTGCTATGACCATACTTCGTTTAAGTATGTTTATGATTCTATATATTCTATATTTGTTATACTTTAAAACAATGAGGACGCTGTTGATGTATCTCAAGTTATTTATGTGCTCTTATATATTCTGTTTACTTGATTGTTATTCTGCTAATCACACTTTAAGAGCTTTTATATTTGTTAATTTATAGTTTACTCGTTTATACAACATTATGTGAATATTTCTGTTTGATATTTAGTTATTTACTACTGTTTATTTATTTATTAATTACAGAAACTACCTCCAATGCATAATATGTGTATATGGTGAAACCCTGCACAAAATAAAAGGTGGAAAAGATGTGATGACTCCTACTCCCTGATCAGAGTGCTGAAGTGGTTAAGACCATTAAAGAACCGGCATTCAGCGGGGCAATCCCCAACATTTACCTAGTCTGATGATTCAGCTGTGCACAGATCCAGACGTTAATACTGGCTGCCCTTGTCTAATGCTTTGAACATGAGCTGGCATATGCAAATATTGGGGGCGTACACCCCGACTGTTATGTAACAGTCGGTGTAATGTTGAGATTCGCCTGTTCTTCGGAGGTCTTTTAAACAAATGAGATTTATATAAGAAGGAAGAAACAATGGAGTTTGAGACTCACTGTATGTCATTTCCATGTACTGAACTCTTGTTATTTAACTATGCCAATATAAATTAAATTTTTAATTCTAGGGCACCTTTAACGAATCTTATTGTTTATTGTGTATTATTCATCAAATTATATTAACTGCAGTGATTCTCTATCAACGGGTAGCGGAATACAATGATTGTGTGCATCAAAATCTTGTGTTTATTTGTGGTAATCTTAGCACTTTATTATTATTGCCTAATAAACCTGGCATTGTGTATTATGATGGCTGACTTTTAATTTCTTTGTTTCCTCTTTTCTTCTTCTAAATGCATGTAGCCTAAATGCAACAATAGGCTAATAATAATAATAATAACAACAACAATTATTATTATTTATTGTATTTGTAGCGGGTCCCGGCTAGGTCTCCGCTGGCAGATATATAGATAATCCTCTGATAGGAGTGCTGGAAATATTACAAATATCACACAGAAATCAGTGACGCAGGACAACAGTTGCTCATTCTCCATTCACTCGGATTATGTTTATTTTTAACTTCATTTTTTTAACTTTGTATCTGCAATCATGAATTGCTTTCTGTTATTTTTGTCTGTTTTGCATTGAAGCACAGGTTATATCCACATTTGGATAACATGAAGTCTGTTTTCACATCAATGTATCCTCACAAATCTTCCAAACATTAACTTATTAAAGTTGGCATGAAACCAAAAACAATTTTTCCTTTAAATCCCATTTTTGGTCTATCCTCAATCATGTCGGCATTACTTTCTTTAAACACGTATCATCTTTGTCCTCTTATCAAAAGAGTATTTTTGTAATAACTGTACATTTTATAAGTGTTCACTTTATACAACAGAATAATTCTCTCATTTGCAGTTAAGCTGTATTACATTCACACTAAAAGAAAACAAACTTCAATAATAAACATCTACCTCATAACTTGGCGCTCAGTTCTATGAACTAAGTCTGTATTATTGTAATATTAACGTGCGTGCGCCCTTAAACAAGGCTGCAGCCGTAACTGGTGTTACGCTGTAGATTCACATGAACTTTTAACCCTTTTAACACTGTACTACACACATAGCTGTTTTTCGCACAAACTGAAATAACCCACAAATGCCCCGGAGCCATAAGGAACAAGTAAAATAAACAATCTGCGGACGTAGGCCGCCATTCTCTCAACTGTGTAACGTTACTGTTAAACTTAACTGTTTAAACATTTGACATACTTTTCGCTTACAAAGCACACATCACAGGGGATTCATATTAGCTTATAAACATCTGTAGTCACATTAAAGGTGTGTAACTAACCTGGAAATATTACAAATATCACACAGAAATCAGTGACGCAGGACAACAGTTGCTCATTCTCCATTCACTCGGATTATGAGCTCATCTTGCTCTGCGCAACGCTAAATGCCCCAGTGTGACGCTACTTGCAGCTACTGCCACCCTGTGTCCATTTTATGAAATACATGTCATTATGTGCTTTTCATTCAATTATATAAATCAGAATAAAATAAAATACTATTTGCAATAAAAGGAAAGGAAACAAAAAGTAATAATCTCAGCAAAACTTATTTTGTGAGTGTCACATATTTATTTTTTAAATTTATTTATTTATTAGTTATTTGTATGACTATAATATGACTATAAATGAGTGCACTTAAGACAGTATGTTTATCATAAATTAATTAATGAATGCTTTATTTAAAAAAAAACAAAAAAAAAACTCTTTACAGTTTTAGAAATGTTTGTGTACTATTCATTCTTAACATGAAGACTTGTTTTGGTGATTTTATTATACTGTTTTTTGCCCAAAATTGACTTAGATAAAAATAATAGAAATTCTCAAATGAATTCTGAATGGAAGTTAAGGAAATTCTCAATTTTGTAAAATAAAGTTTTTTTTTATTTACAATAGCCCTTAGCCTGGTTGAATCTGCCGGCAAAGATTGGAGGCGGGGCCACAACTCCGTGAGTACAGTTTTACGAAACCGTGGGAACGGATTGTGAAAGTGTGCACACGGATTATGAATTTGTGGGAACGGAATGCAAAACCGTCGGCACGGATTGTTTTTTTTTGTTTGTTTTTTCTCCTATAGGTGACGTGCCGGGCTCCGTAGTAATTAACAAAGGTATGCAATCAAAAATGCAAAACACATTCATTACCTTCTGTTGAGAGAGCTGAGAAGAGAGGCGTTTGGCCTCTACCATGGTCCGCATTCGCTCATATGGGATCAGTTTACATTTTGAGTGTCCCAGGCCCACTTGTATTCTTCCAGACAACTTTTCTATGCGATTCAAAAAAAAAAAATAATATATATATATATATATATATATATATATATATATATTATATGTATTGTATAATATATCAGGGCTCGACATTAATGCTTGTCCAGGACAAGTGGATACACACACATATAATACTTTTGTCAATTTTGATCACAGCTGCCCTACCTGTATCTTCAGGGCAGTGGTTTGTGGTGAAGGTACAACAATCTCTGCTATACATCTGTTAATAATAATTCAGGAAAAAATGTAAATATGATTCCAAATGTAGGACTTTGTAAAAATGTAAACAATGTTATGCATATAACAGTTTTAAAAGAAAATATTCAGTTATATTATCGATTTAAATGCACAGACACTATCACAAAAATTTTGAACTGATTTAGTTTATCTGAATCAACACTGACTGTATAGCTGAATAATGACATTTCTGTTGAGCTGCTTATAGCTGAATTTAACTTGTTTCATAATTGATGGACTTTGCAACATTTATACAGTTATTTAACTGAATTGTAACAATATTGAACTAAAATGAGCTAAAAACAATTACAGATATTGCGCTGCAAACATCAATAACAGCTTTAATTTGTCAACGCTGGCAAATCCACGGCCACTAGCCGTGGATTATCCCTTACATAATACATACCTCAATATTCCATAAAAAATACGAACTGTAAATTGATTTCATTCTAACTTCAGCAAAATATAATTTACAGTGGCGAAATCCGATGAGCTTTACACATACAGTCTTATCTTATGAGGTCTTATCTACAGTGTCACTCATTTACATTACAGGTTAGACATAGCTTACATAGAAATTATGTAGATCTAATTAAACATTTTCAAATCTTTGTAGACATTCGCAGAGATTCTTCGCAACTAAAAAGAAGAAAATATCTTCAAACAGCACACCTCTAAAAGCCCTAACACAGAAAAAAAGCATATTAAATACATTAATTACCTTAATAATGTTTCTTTTGCAAAAACTCTTATTATTTGTGTATCCAGTGTAACCACGGAAACTGTTTTCTTCCTTCCTATTGGCCAATTCCACAACACAGACACCCAACCAAGCGTCCGCTCTACAGGGTGTGAGCCAATGGCGTGCGGGGGCTTAAATTCCAGAGTGCGCTGACGTCGTGCGTTTTCCTCTTTCCCGGAGTGCTGTGCAGCGCAAGAGGGGAGGAGAGTTTCGTTGAACTCCCGGAGTATGACAGTGGTTCAGGGAACTAGCAGTGGCGTACGGGACACCCCCGCAGCCCCCGCGGTGCGTGGGGGCCCCCACCCTATGATGGGCCCCGTCGCAGATTCACCTATTTAGGCTAGACTACTTTATAGCCTTTGCTTTTTTTTTTTAGAACTGAACTCAATTGACTAAAGATGAAAATAAAGCATCCAACTGAAGCCCAAAAATGCAAGCAGAAGATCATAGAAAATAGTGCTAAATTACCACAAAAGGGGGAAAAATTCATCACTGTTGTTTCCATTGCCGTTTGTAAGGTAGCCAAGACAACAGCAAGCTTTGATGCGCTGTTTTACTGTTAGCAGACGTGTGCCGAGACAAATAAATATGTTCGGTCTTTGCTGAGACATTATTATTGTTATTTATATTATTATATATTGCCCAAACGTATTTACCCCATCGCCAGCTCTGCTAATGGTCAGCTACCGGAATGTCTGAAGTTCTTTTCCAAATGTAGCCTAGCCAATAAGTCTAGTTATTTCTTTATTCTTTTACTGTAACTGCATGAATTTAGTTTAGGCCTACATCATTTGATGCACCGATCGAAATTACTGAAAATTTGCGGCCGAAACAGCAATTTACGCGCTTGTCTAGAAGGGAACCTTATATAACCTATACGCAAATTTGTGTCTAACTTAGAATTTAGACCAGCTAAAATATATTGTTAGACCAAAAATATCTTATCAATTAATTAAGTAATAAAGACATGTAATAAAGTAATAAAGAAATTTAATAAAAACAGAAAGACGTCTGTTGCTTCAGCCTTATTCAAAGGCCGCGAAAACATGGGTTCGTTTGTTACGCACTTCAATCCATTCCACAACCGACGTTCTTGGGTTTTCTTTCTATTTATTAAATATAGGCAATTGGATGATGAAACACTGTTTGAAATTAAAATACAATTTCTACAAAACGAAATTCACTTTAAAGAAAGACTTACTATAAAACAAAACTTAATGAAGTGGTCAAACTCATGTCTAACCCGCTGCATGTCTCCCGACATTGCGCATCCGTCATGCTATTCACTTTTCATAATCAACATAGGTGACATTAAAAAAAATAATAATATTAGGCTATAGCCCAATATTTAAATCCCTCTGGCCGACGAATGCACCGGCGCGTTCTGATGGATTTTTTCCTCATGACAGCTGAAACAATTTAAAACAGGCCTTCCGTCATTTTTGGCGATAGCCTACAGATTAGTGCAAGACTACAAATGGTCTACTTTTTTTAAAATTTTATTTTATATTTACGCTCACAATAACAACAACACCTTGTAGGCTACTTTTGTAAAATAGAATAAATAAAAAACAGGGTGCGCTTTCAGCTGTCTCTCTGCGAGAATCTTTCTGAAACGTCTCAAAAATTAATTTAAACTCGGCGAATAACTGTACCTAAAAGAAAGAAACATCTCCATTTGATAAGAAATTTGTAGGTCTGTGTTAAATAAGAGGCGATCTATCCGCTGGAATGTGTTGTTTCTGAAATCATGGCCAGTGCTCGTTGCGGCTCTTATCCGTTCTCTTGGCGCTCCTTTGGTTTTAATGAGTAAATTAGCCTAAATATTTATTCCTGCCGGTATTTTAGTCTGCGATATCAAAATCACTAAACATTATATAGGCTAGGCTATAATATTATTTGATAATAACATCAAATAAATCAATGCAATGATAATTCACCACATGATTCACTGTTAAATCAGTTTTTGTAAACTGTGGGGCAGATGGACTCAGGTGCACAACAAATTTTAACACATGACATCACTGCTTGTGGGAGGGGCCCCATCTCATTAGGCTTGTTTGAGATGCGCCTGGCCTCGCCTTAAGTTCAGCCGAGAGTAGGCGGCTGCAGTGAGGGGAGGAGTGAAAAAAGTGCAGGCAAGATGGACAATTCTCCGTTCTCGTAGTGCATCAGACACCTGCGAGATCAAAGGCGGATATCGCGGGATTCACACTTGTGCACTGTGTTGCTGATAAACTGGATGTAATTTACGTTCTGTTGCTTTTATATGAAAAATAAACATAATGAACAATACACCCAAAGTACTTGTTATTTATTTCCATTCGAAGGATGTGTGTATCAATCATTTTTATTTAAATTACAGACATGTTTTATATATTTTTATAAATATGATAACAATCACATAACCCACAGAGAGATCACACTGTCAGAGACTTTTGGAATATTCACACATAATTTATACGCATAAAATCATGGTATTAGAGTTTTAAAATCAAACATTTTAAAAGAGATCAATACATCACGGTTGTTTAAACCAATAAGTTTTAAGCTGTGTCGTCAGCAAGTCGTTTCCCATCATGCTTTTGGTCAGCGCAGTCGGTGGAGAGGAACTGCACTCGACTGCAGAATCCGACACGTCCCGCCTCGCCCTCGCGAGAGGTTTTTGACACACGTCAGCATGACATCAGAGCAAGGCGGACCACCCTCGGACACATTTCTAACCGACATGCATCTCGCGGTGATCACCGGTGATCGGTTCTGCGCAGAATTTGCTCATCTCAAACAAGCCTATTCTTTGCGGTGGGGGGGGACTCACAGACTTGCGGTACGCCACTGGGAACTAGGGATGGGTAAATGAAGCCTCATGAAGCACTGAGGCTTTCCCCTGACTGTTCCGGGAAAAGATTCAAAGCTTCAAGATTGTCGAGAACAGCGCCATCTGGTGCTTATTTAAAACATATCAGCCAGAAGCTTTTGGAAGAAGCTCTGTCAGATGACGTAACCACCACACGCTCCACAGTTTCAATGTTATGTGTACAAATAAAAGCCTTACACGTGTGTTTCATTTGTCCATTAAATAAATTAATTTACCCTTTAAAGTGTGACAATAAAATATAATATGACCTTACATGATTTAATATGATGTAATGTACTATTTATCTCTACACGCATTCACTAGTGAAAAAGGACATTGTGTTATACTATCATCTGTTTTTAAATGTGCTTATGACACTTTGATAGTGCTTGTGTAACTGTAGGAAAGACAGAAAGGGGATAAAATTGTGTTAATTATTTTTTATTGACCCATCAACCAGACTGAGCCAACGAGGACTCGTTAAGTAGGATCTGGGCTGCGTTCAGCCCCGACAAAACGTTGCAAAACGTTTTTTAAACGGAAACGGTGGTGCGTTGAACACCTCGTTCTGATGACGCAAGTGTTGACACTATGGCAGCTGAGAAGGCCATACTTTGTGTTCTTTTTGAAGAATTTTCGGAGCCTGATGAAATCGGTATAAATACGTGTTTAATACTGCAAAATACGCTCAATATTACAGTCACTGCCCTTGCCGTCCAGAATAAAAGAGAACATCCCAATCGAGTGAAGGGATTTATGGAAACTTCTAATTATTGTGATACAACATTTGCCTCGCATTTCAGGATGAAAAGACAAACATTTCAGGTCAAGGATAATCCACTTCTTTATCTATATATTCACTATGTTATGATCTATATTATTTTTATTGTGAGTATTAGGCTTATCATTATTGCTGGTCACTATTGTTGTGCTATGGTATTGTTATATTTACCATTATATAATCAGAGGAGTATAGAAAAGTTTATTAAAGTGTCACTTCACAATACAATAGCAAAATATATAAATTTAGTATTTTTATGTTACATTAATATCCATTGTGCGAGCTGTCTCTTTAATACCGCGTGGTTCATAATATACATCCTGCCGCTGATTGGGCTGACATTTCTGACACACCCACCAAACAAGAGAAAACGTATCTCAAACCTGTTGCACACCGTTGCACACCGTTTCCAGGAAACATGTCGTTCAACCCGAAACCGTAGCAAAACGTTGCGCACCGGTTTGAGCTTGAACGTGCCCCTGGGGTTCGAACCTTCTGATACGCAAAGCGAACCGTGCACGTGATTGGATAGAAAGTGAGGCTTCATTTGTCATCGATCACGTGACCAATACACACCCCGATACGGGGCTTCGCTAGAAATTAGGCTTGTTTGTGTCATGCCGACGTGTGTCAAAAACCTCTCGCGAGGGCGAGGCGGCCTCATCGGATTCTGCAGTCGAGCGCAGTTGCTCTCCACCGACTGCGCTGACCAAAAGCACGATGGGAAACGACTTGCTGACGACACAGCTTAAAGCTTATTGGTTTAAACAACCGTGATGTATTGATCTGTTTTAAAATGTTTGATTTGAAAACTCTAATATCATGTTTTTATGTGTAAAAATAATGTGTGAATATTCCTAAAGTCTCTGACAGTGCGATCTCTCTGTGAGTTATTATGTGATTGTTATCAGATTTATAAAAATATATAAAAACATGTCTGTAATATAAAAATGATTGATCCACACATCTTTCGAATGGAAATAAATAACAAGTACTTTGGGTGTATTGTTCATTATGTTTATATTCATATAAAAAGCAACAGAACTTAAATTACATCCAGTTTATCAGCAAAAAAGCGCAAGTGTGAATCCCGCGATATCCGCCTTTGATCTCGTAGGTGTCTGATCCTCCTGATCCACTTCGAGAACGGAGAACTGTCCGTCTTGCCTGCACTTTTTTCACTCCTCCCCTCACTGCAGCCGCCTGCTCTCGGCTGAACTTCAGGCGAGGCTAGGCGCATCTCAAACAAGCCTATTGTGTCGCATGCGCGATACGCACATCGAAGCCTCAGTGTCATACGTAACATCACTAGTCTGAACTCGGCTTTGAGTGTTTGATAGTGTGATTAGAGTGCAAGTGTGGAAGTGTGCTCTTGTGAAACCAAACTCTACATTGATTCCTGCCGTTGGGAGCCTCAGCCCTGCTGGTATTATTCAGTTTTTGTTTTGCATATACATACATAATTACTATCTTAAGTTAGTTTGTTTTATATCTTTTTCTTTTTGTAATTTGTGTTTTGTTTTGAAGTGGGGTTGTTTTGAAGTGGGGTTTTTTGTGATTTCAGTGATCAGCATTTTAAATTCTTGTATTAATAAACATTTTGTATTTTTTTATACTTGCATCGCTGGCCTTGAACCGAACCTGTGTGCTATATTACCCAATTTGAGTGGTTTGAATATTTTCCCTGTGCGCAACGTTTTGCTACGGTTTCTGGGTTGAACCACGTTTCCTGGAAACGGTGTGCAACGGGTTTGAGATACGTTTTCTCTTGTTTGGTGGGTGTGTCAGAAATGTCAGCCCAATCAGCGGCAAGATGTATACCACGCGGTGTTAAAGAGACAGCTTGCACAATTGGGTATTAATTTAACATATAATACTTATATATTTTTGATGTTGTATTGTGAAGTGACACTTTAATAAACTTTTCTATACTCCTCTGATTATATAATGGTAAATATTACAATATCGTAGCACAACAACAGTGAACAGCAATAATGATAAGCTGATCATTTTACTCACAATAAAAATAATATAGATCAACACAGTCTCGGAGGTAAGAAGTGGATTATCCTTCACCTGAAATCTTTGTCTTTTCATGCTGAAATGCAAGTTAAGTGTTGTATCACAATAATTAGAAGTTTCCACAAATCCCTTCACTCCATTGGGATGTTCTCTTTTATTCAGGACGGCAAGGGCAGTGACTGTAACATCGAGCGTATTTTGTAGTATTAAACACGTATTTATACCAATTTAATCAGGGCTCCGAAAATTCTTCAAAAAGAACACAGAATGGCCTTCTCAGCTGCCATAGTTGCAACTCTTGCGTCATCAGAACAGGGTGTTCAACGCACCACCGTTTCTATTTAAAAAACGTTTTGCAACGTTTTGTCTGGGCTGAACGCAGCCCTGGTGAACAAAAACTTGGGCTTGTGTCTCAAAATTGCACCGCCCCGCCGTGTGTGTATGTATGTATGTGTATATATATAATTTGTGTTGCATTGATCTATTGCAGGGGTGTCCAATCCTGCTCCTCGAGAGGGCCACTGTCCTGAAGAGTTTAGCTCCAACCTTAATTAAACACACCTGAACCAGCTAATCAAGGTCTTACTACACGGTAGAAACTTCTAGGCAGGTGTATTGAGGCAAGTTGGAGCTAAACTCTGCAGGACAGTGGCCCTCCAGGAGCAGGATTGGACACCCCTGATCTATTGCATGCTAGATCAATTGTGCATTGAAGATAACACATGCAGTATATACAAAAACTATCTAATTCCGTTTATGCATTGTGCATCGACAACCTTGTGGCGATAGCACATAACGTGCTGTTGCATTGCAGGATCTAACTTATACCATTGTGCTTTTAAACATCATTAAACGTGAAATTTTGCATACAAGATCTGACTTACTGTTTTGTACATTGAAGACATGTACAATGTTCTGATATGTTCTGTTTCATTGCATTTAATTCATGATTCTAACTTTGCACACGGTGCACTGTTTCATTACATTGTATTCAAGAAATAACTTATTCCTTTGTCGGTTGAAGAGATACCATTTGTGCTGTTGCATGGTATACAAGAACATACTGCATGTAGAACAAACGTGCGTAAGAACTGCAAAAGAGCTAACGTGTATTTAATGCAATACAACAGCTAATATGTTGTTATATATTCAGAGCAAATGTATAGGTCAGTTCTTGTAATAGCACATATGTCATGTATTATCTCTTTCAATGAACAACGGAATACAATGCAGTGCAAAAGATCCTGTGTTATGCGTTATCTCTTCAGTGCACAACCGAATAAGTTAGTACTTGTATGCAGTACAATGCAAATCAACACGACATATGTTATGTGTTAACTCTTCAATGCACAACAGAATAATTTAGTTCTTGTACTCAATGCAGTGCAACTGTTTTGTGTTATCTCTTCAATGCACAAATGAATAAGTATGCAAATGCAACTGAAAATATGTTATGTGATAATCTGTTCAATGCACAACGAAAAGAGTTAGTTCTTGTATGCATTGAAATGCAACATGTTATTTGTTATGCAACAACACATATGTGTTGTCTCTTCAATGCATAACAGATAGTATTTGTTTACAATGAAAAACATTATTCAATGCACAATGGATGCACAATGTAATACAATGCAATAGCACATATGTTATGTTGTTATTTCTGCACAACAAAGTAAGTTAGTTCTTGTATGCTATGCAATACAACAGCACCTGCACGTATAGCTTCAATGCACAATGAAAAAACTTAGCTCTTGCATGAAATGCAACACAACATGTTATGTGTTATTTCTTCAATGAAAAACGGATTAATTTAGATCTTGTACTCAACAGATCTTGTACAGTGCTGCAGCATCTGCAGCATTGCGCAGTGCAGCGTTGTTATCTTTTCAATGCACAACTGACTTAGCTAGTTCTTGTATACTGTGTAATGAAGCAGTGCATAGTTCATATGTGATTCTTTAATTCACTACTGATTAAGTTAGCTCGTGTATGCAATGCATTGTGTTGTCTCTTCAATGCACGAATGTAATAAGTTAGTTTTTAAATTAATTGCAATGAAACAACATGTCTCATGTGTTATTCTTCAATGTACAAATCAATAAATCAGGTCTTGCATGCAACGCAATGCACGTTATGCATTATCTCTTCAGTGAACAACTGAATAAGTCGGGTCTTGTATGCAATGCAATAAATCATCAGCACATAAGCATGGAATGCAAATTCAACAGCACATATTTTAGGTGTTATTTTTCAATGTACAAGGGATTACGTTAGATCGTTTATGCAATGCAATGCAAAACACGTGTTATGTGTTATTTCTTCAATGCACAAAGGAATAAGTTAGGGTAGGATGAAATAGTTCTTCTCTGCATTGCAATGAAACAGCATATTTTCTGTGTTATTCTTTAAATGTGCTATTCTTAAATGTGTTTTTCTCAAAATGGAAAATGTTTGTTCTTCTAGGCAATGCACAACATATTAAGTTGTGTTATCTTTTCAATGTAAAAAGTAAGCTAGCTCTTCCTTGCTTTGAATGCTTTGAAACAGAGCAATATTAACTTGTATTATTTTCAATGCACAAGTCAATAACTCAGGTCTTGGTTGTTATGTTATCTCTTCAGTGCACTAAGTTAGATTATAAGTATACAATAAGTTATATTTGTTTACAATTTAAATGAAAAACTGCATAGTTAACATGTTACACAGAGAGAGAGATAGGTCTTGCATGCAGTGCAATACAACAGCACATATGTGTTTTCTCTTCCATTGCATAAATGAACTATTTCTCATTGTGATAGAGTTTTTTACAAATAATATAGGCTTTGTTTTATTGCATTGCATGCAAGCACTAACATAATATTGCTGTGCCTAGAACATCTAACACATGAGAAAAGGTATTTTGCATCTCAAATATGCACAATTTTATTGCATACAAAAACTATTTCCCGTTAACACAAAATATATACTTTCTATTATAGTACAATACAAGCAAAAACTTGCACACAAGCAAAAACTTATTCTTGGATGTATGTTTTAATTGCATTACAAAAACCACTAAGACAATGAAAGAAATGGCTTTTTTTTTTTTTTTTTTTTTTGCATTGCAAATAAGTACTAACTTCAACTGCAGGAAGCTATGGTAATTGCATTGTATAAAAGAACTAACTGTTGCATTAATACAAGCGTTAGCACATTATTCATTGCATTGCTCAGAAGTACTAACATGTTCCTGTTGCGCAAAGACAAATTAATCAAATTAGAAAATGCTTTTAATTTGCAAATAAAAACAGTTTTATTGCATACAAGAACTAAATATTTCTTGCTGTGCAACAGTACAGTATCTCACAGAAGTGAGTACACCCCTCACATTTTTGTAAATATTTTATTATATCTTTTCATGTGACAACACTGAAGAAATGACACTTTGCTACAATGTAAAGTAGAGTGTACAGCTTGTATAACAGTGTGAATTTGCTGTCCCTTCAAAATAACTCAACACACAGCCATTTATGTCTAAACCACTGGCCACAAAAGGGAGTACACCCCTAAGTGGGGTGTACTCCAAATTGTCCAATGTCCAAATTGGGCCCAAAGTGTCAATATTTTGTGTGGCCACCATTATTTTGCAGCACTGCCTTAACCCTCTTGGGCATGGAGTTCACCAGAGCTTCACAGGTTGCCACTGGAGTCCTCTTCCATTCCTCTATGACGACATCACGGAGTTGGTCCTTGTGCTCCTCCACCTTCCGTTTTAGGATGCCCCACAGATGCTCAATAGGGTTTAGGTCTGGAGACATGCTTGGTCAGTCCATCACCTTTACCCTCAGCTTCTTTAACAAGGCAGTGGTCGTCTTGGAGGTGTGTTTGGGGTCGTTATCATGTTGGAATACTGCCCTGCGGCCCAGTCTCCAAAGGGAGGGGAGACTCTGTTGGCATTCATGGTTCCCTCAATGAACTGTAGCTCCCCACTGCCAGCAGCACTCATGCAGTCCCAGACCATGACACTCCCACCACCATGCTTGACTGTAGGCAAGACACACTTGTCTTTGTACTCCTCACCTGGTTGCTGCCACACATGCTTCACAATATCTGAATGATGTAAAAATGAGATCCAGGCAGTCCAGCAATGATTATGTTGCGCAAAGACAAATGAATCAAATTAGAAAATGCTTTTAATTTGCAAATAAAAATAGTTTTATTGCATACAAGAACTAAATATTTGCAACAGTACAGTATCTCACAGAAGTGAGTACACCCCTCACATTTTTGTAAATATTTTATTATATCATGTGACAACACTGAAGAAATGACACTTTGCTACATTGTAAAAGTAGTGAGTGTACAGCTTGTATAACAGTGTAAATTTGCTGTCCCTTCAAAATAACTCAACACACAGCAATTTATGTCTAAACCACTGGCCACAAAAGGGAGTACACCCCTAAGTGAAAATGTCCAAATTGGACAAAACATGAATAAAATGCATGAATATGAATATTGACCATTTTGGATCGACCACTGAACAAAATAAGTTTATCTTGGTCTCATCAGACCACAGGACATGGTTCCTTAGTCTGCTTGTCTTCAGCAACCTGTTTGCGGCCTTTCTTGTGCATCTTTAGAAGAGGCTTCTTTCTGGGACGACAGCCATGTAGACCAATTTGATGCAGTGTGCGGCATATGGTCTGAGCACTGACAGGCTGACCTCCCCCCCACCCCTTCAACCTCTGCAGCAATGCTGGCAGCACTCATACATCTATTTCCCAAACACAACCTCTGGATATGATGCTGAGCACGTGCACTCAACTTCTTTGACCATGGCGAGGCCTGTTCTGCTCCAACACAAGATATTTAAAAAGAACTTATTGCATGAAACATTCTTACGAAAGCAAGCTCCACTCATTTCATTGCATAAACAACTATTTCTCATTGTGATAGAAGCGTGATTTTACATAAGATGTACTTTGTTATAAGCATATTCTAAAAACATTCATAAACATGTTGCTGTGCAAAGAACCTCTAACAAGTGAGAAAAAGCCTTTTGAAATCACAAATAAGCACAATTTAATTGTTTACAACTATCTAATTCTTGCTGTGGCTGAAACAACAAGATATTAAATATGCTTTCTTTCATATCATTGCATTAAAAGCAATCCCATATTCTTGCTGTGCTCTAAGATCCACTCCTTCCATTGCATGAAAGAAATCACTCTTTGTTTCACAGGATTGCGCACAAGCTCTATATAACCTTGCAGTGAATAGAACTTCTGACACTGGAGAAATGGCTTTTTGCATTGCCAATAAGCACTATTGCCTAAGAGCACTAATTAATTCTCGTTGTGATAGAAGCAGTAACGCATGAGATATTGGGATATCATATTCTTGATGTGCATAGAAGTTCTATAAGATATGATTTTATATATGTCATGACGTTATTCCAAACACTGCTAAAACTAGTCTTGCTACATACATTCTCACTATGCGTTTGCTCAATTCATCTTATTCTCTTGTGAACAGAATAGAAATCACATAAGACATGCTCAAAATATTACACTTAAGGTTTTTTGTTTGTTTGTTTGTTTGTTTGTTTGTTTTTATCCACTAGTAGAGCTGATGGTGTTTATGACCAAAAGAGATCCCGAGAAAACTGAACTACACCCCTGGACAATTCTACTACTAATCCGCATAGCGGGAGACACGAGCAACTGCAGTTAATTCAGTCAGAATCACATTCCCACAGCACTGTACTGGATGAAAGCAATGTCTCAAACAGTCTGAGGACTCTCATTCATAAAGGGATAAAGGGATAGTTCTTAAAGGGATAGTTCACCCAAAAATGAAAATTCTGTCATCATTTACTCACTCTCAAGTTGTTCCAAACCTGTAAAAATTTCTTTGTTCTGTTGAACACAAAGGAAGATATTTTGAAGAAAGTTTGTAACCAGGCTGCTTTGGGGCACCATTGACTGAAAAAAAAAATACTATGGAAGTCAGTGGTGCCCCAGAACTGTTCAGTTTCCCACATTCTTTAAAACATCTTCCTTTGTGTTCAACATAACAAAAAAATGTATACAAGTTTGGAACAACCTGAGGGTGAGTAAATGAATTTTAATTTTTGGGTGAACTATCCCTTTAAGTGCACTAAAGTTTCTGCCAAAGAAATTTTCAGTAAGTGCGCTAGAATTTTAAGCAATTCCTTCAATACATGCTATAATAAAAATATCTCATTTATAACAATGCTTAATCACGCTAATTAATCTTTTGCTAAATATCACAATCTGCGTTCTTTCTAATCGTTAAATGCATATGATATCTAACCTATTTTCAGTGTAAATATAATCGTTAAAACTTCAAATATGCTTGAAATAAGGGGTAACACTTTACAATAAGGTCTAATTTGTTAACGTTAATTAATATATTAAATAACAATGAGCAATACATGTGTTATAATATTCATAAATCTTTGTTAAAGGATTTGTTAAAAATCCAGCTGTTCATAGTTTGTTCATGCTAGTTCACAGTGCATTAACTAATGTTAAAAATTACAACAATTAAATTTTAATAGTGTATTAGTAAATGTTGTAAATAACTAACTAAGACTAATAAAACTAATAAATGCCGAAGTATTATTCATTCTTAGGTTCATGTTAACTAATGAAACCTTATTGTAAAGTGTTACCGAACAGGGTTTAGAATCACTTTATTGCTGCTGTATTAAGTGCATGCATTGTCGCTATGCGCAGTAATGAAAACGTGAGAATTATAATCACAAGAAATATATTCTCACTGCAAGATCCACATTGCTCAAGATATAGCTAATCCACACTGTGATAAAATAGCTTATTAGATATCAACTAACTCTTTCATTGCTTTGCAAACAAGAACAAACTTTTATTGGAAGTTTTTTAATGGACTTTAATGGACTGATCATATTTCTATTCTCAATATTCTCATTCATTGCACTGGATAAAAGTGATACCTCGAGATTGAGGATATAATCTCTTTGATAACATTACTTGCAAAATGTATCATGAATAGTCTTGCCAAAGACATTCTCACTGCAATATTTCCCTGATCATCTTTTTATAAATACTTATACACTCGTTTTGATATTACATCAGCCAGAAAGTAGTCCATATTTGACCTACTTGAACATATTCTGGGCAAAGAGTCCTTATACTATATATAATTTACCTATCATATATATACTTAAAGACTCATTCTGATGTTACAGCTGCAAGACAGTCAAAATTTGACCAACTGAACATAGTTCTGGCCAAAGTCCTCAATCTCGAACTTTCTAAACATACTCATTGACTCCTTCTAATGTTACATCAGCCATATTGTAGTCCATATTTGACCCATATTTGACCTATTTAAAAAAATTCTGTCCAAGGATTTCTGGAACATTAATTTACTATACATACCATAGACTCCCTTTGATGCTACAATAATCAGACAGTTAACATAAAACATATGTTTGACTTGCTGAACATATTCTGGCGAAAGAGTCCTTGATCTCTTACTTTCAATACATTCTCAAAAGATTCTTCTGATATTACATCAACCATACAGTAGTCCATATTTGACAGACTGTATTTCATATTTCTGGAAGAAGAGTCCTCGATCACTGACTTTCGATACATACCAACAGACTCCTTCTGATTTTAAATCAGAAAGACAGAAGTCCATATTTGACCTACTGAACACATTCCTGCATAAGAGTCCTCGATCGTGAACTTTCTAAACATGCTCATAGACGCCTTCTGATGTTACATGAGCCAGACTAGAAGGTAATATTTGACCTAGTGAACATTTTTCTATCTCAAACATTCTATACAGACTCATTGAATACTTCTGATGTTACATCAACCAGACAGAAGTCCATTTTTGACTTATTGAACATTTTTCTGGCCCGAATCCTTGATTATGAACTTTGTATTCATGATCACAGAGTCCTGCTGATGTTGCATCAGCCAGACAGTAGTCCATATTTGACCTACTGAACATGTTTCTAAACAAAGAGGCCTGGATGATTCTATATATACTCACTGACTCCTCCTACTGATCATATTTCTGGGACAAGAGTCCTCAAACATTATTTTTTTTTATACAGTAGTCCATACTTATAGACTCCCTTTGATGTTACATCAGCAAGGCAGTAGTCCATATTTGATCTTGAACTTTTTATGCATATTCTTTGACTCCTTCTGATGTTTCATCTGCCAGACGATAGTCCATATTTGACCTTCTGGACATATTTCTGACCAAGGAGTCGTCGATCTTGAACTTCTCTTTATGTACTCATTGACACCTTCTGATTTTACATTAGCCAGACGGGCCTATCACCGGGCCTATCACCTCAACAGACACGTGGGCATCAGCTCGTGGCAGTGTTCTTAGGCACCGAAGAACGATAAATAACCGACACCAAGGAGGTTAAATATCATCTGGGCACCTGGCCAACCAGAAGTGTATATAAAGGTTCTCAGAGAGAAATACACACCAACATATACCACTATGTTGAAAAAGGGCGGCCCATAGGGGCTAGCAACCTTTAGACATATGGCATAAGTCCAGTGGCCATCTCTAGGAGCATGAATAGATCCACCTTAGACCTCTAGGTGGCTATTAGCTCAACTAGCGTAAGATCAGGCTCAGGGAGACGGATGCAGTTCAAACCAAACCTCAGTAAGGTTTAACCACAGCATACATCCTGAGGGGCTAGCCACTCAAGTACTCGGAAAAGCACCATAAATTCTCACAGCGAGAAGAGTACGCAGCTGAACTCCAAATGCTACACCAGAGGCCGAGAAGAGGCCTACCTTAGTAAACATATGGCATCAGCAAGCGGCTGCCATAACCAGTCCACCCAAAAGCCATGTATTTAGTATTGAAACTTCCTCAGAAGAAATACATAGAACGCTGCACCCAACGTGAACAGGCCTGATTAGGGCCTATCCGTCGAGGTGGGGCGTGGCCTTTTAAGGTGGTCAGGTTTTTTCAAAGCATCCTGCCAACAAATCAACTAAAAAGGAGGCCTAATGGGGCCTACAATCTCAGTGATAAGTGGCGTTCAGCAACTGTTGAAATGAAACACAGACTGTGCCAGCATGTGAACTAGAAAAGAGGCCTGTTGGGGCCTACCATTCTAATGACACACGGCTTCAGCCCGTGAAATGCTGTACACTATGTGAGCAAACTATGATCAGCTAACAGCACTTGTTATAAAAACAATTGCTAACTAGAAGGAGGCTAATTAACCATAAGAGCCTACGATCAAAGTTATATGCAATATAGCTGTTAACAAGATCACAAAAAGGGAGTATACAAACCAGCTTTTCTCAAAAAGTGGTTCTATACTACCCTGAGTATGCAATCCAACAGGTGATGCACTCACTAACACCAATAAACCTACTAATGGGGAATATAGGTCACCAGTGTCTCCCATAGCGGCTACATAAAAAAGCCTGCTATTATGGGAACAGGTGCTAACCTGTGGCAGCATAAGTAAGCTCACATACGATGTAGGGCAAAGTCTAGAACTTCAAAGCAAATGCAGCGCTTTGATGTATATGCTGTTTTCAAAGAGGAAAATAATTCTCTCCATACAGATTCTCAAATCTGTACTGAGCCATAGAGGACGAATGCTAAACCCTAGCAACGTCAATTCAAACTTGATTAGAGAAACAAGTGGCTCAGAGGAAAAAAAAACATTTTCCCTAGCATAAAAGTTCTAGAAAGTGGGGCCTTGCACACACAGCATGACTTATCTACGCAAAGATAAGGGCCTACCACCTGAGATAACAGCATCAGGGAGTCTAAAAAACAGTCTACAACCTAGCGGTTTAAACTCAACAATTGCACCTACATAGTAAGGGGATAATGGGCATACGGCCTGACAACTCCCTCGGGAGGAGACCAGAACTAGGAACTATACAACCTGACAAGGGATAGTATACATAGGTTATACGCAAATAACACACCTAACCTAGCTCTAGCCTGGCCGCTAAGCTACAGGCCTTCTTACAGGGCCACAAGCCTAGTGAAGCCTGGGCTTCACCTTCAAATCTCATGGAAAGAGAAAGAAAGCGAAGCTCACAAGCAAACAATGTCAGGCGGCCAATTAAGGCCGACCTAAACATGCATAATAACTGAAGTGACGAGTGCCAACTCAAACTACCCTAGAACACAGCAGATGAGAAGCTACTTCTAAACAACAGGCGGCTAAGAGGCGGCCATTTTGTGGCCTGCACACTAGCCAGCCTATCAACTTCAGTTTGCCCAAAAAAACCCTACTTTTTCCTGACTGCATGCCCAGAAAACTATACAGGAAAATAAGGTCTTATTTTAAACACATAAAATATAGACCCCCCTGCGGCTCAAAGACCAAAGACTCCTAATGCTCCTTTTTTACATAAAAAGGATGGAATCCAAGGCTCTTTTAAGCCTAAAAGATCCTCTTACTATCAAACAGAAACAGCGGGCTGACATGAATAAACACTATGGGCCCAGCCATCAGTCTGACCATAAGAAGCATCTGAGCATGAATATGTTTATATACATATGCATATGCAATAAACATACATATATATATATATATATATAAATACACACATATATATATACATACAGGAGGCGGAAGAAGAGGAGGAGAGGGTAGATATAAATCGCCCTATGTAGCTGGGGAATCGATACAAACGCAACAGTGTTTACAATCGATCACCCACCTCACTCTTGCTTCTTCCTCCTCCCGTCTGTCTGGGTTCAGATACAAATCTGGACGGCTAGGGGTTTTTCCATGCCCTCCCGATCTCAAACGAGGAGATCAGAAAGGAATGGAAAGTCATGGAAGCCGCTGCATTAATGGACAGAAAGGAACCGCTCGTCGAGCCATCCGCGCGCGGCCCCTTTCTTAACGCGCTCTCACGGCAGCTGCAGCCCGTCGAGAAGCGCGTCCCAAACACACAGCAGCTCCACACACACACAACAGCCAGAGGAGCGCTCGCGCCGGACACGATGACATCAAACAGAAACGAACTCATCTGCGAGCCCTATGATCGCAGCCACCGTATTGCCTCAGCAAACGGGGCCAGTACCATAAGGCACAGATGCAGACACTTCTTCCCTCGGGAAGAGTGTCAAACGAGAACGGAGCGTCCCGAAAAGGGAGACGCTCACAGTAAACAATAGACAAACACAGACAGCGCCCTCAAGCACTGTGTATGCTCGCTGCTCTCCAGACAGAAAAACGCCCAGAAAACGTGAATATAAGTGTCAAAAACCCGGGGACACGAATAAACACATCCTCTTGAACGTTAGTGAGGCATATAAAAAACCCCTACCGGAGTTGGAATAGTCGTAATCAGACAGAACAGGACCGAAAGACGAAAAGATGTCTTCTGTCTCTCCAGGAGCTCCCTTTATACTTCCGGGTCGCGCCGTATGACGTCATAGGCTGTCGCCGGCCAATAGGGATTGGAGTTGTTGGATAGTTGCTTTCAGACACCTGGGTCACGTGACGTTCCCCAAAGCGCAATCAGCGCAGAGTGTAAGTTCCCTTTCGAAAGGGAACAGATATGACTTTACTTTAAGATTCACATTACTGTAGTAGTAATTGTGTTGGAGTCTCTGGGAAGTACACAGTCCAAAACATGGAATCATAAAGAACAAAGCTTACGTTTTCTAAACCAAAAACACAACCCCAACAAGTTAAACAAGGGGAAAAAGAACACAAATTCAAACACAAGTTCATACAACTAGACAGCACACAAGTCAAATCTAACAAGACATGTGGAAAAACAACACCATAGAAAAGAAAACACAACAAAATTGTGTTCTGCATATCAGTGTTTGGATTTCAAACATTGTCATTTTACCTTAACCTACCCGACTCCTACCCGACTCCGCCCCCTGGATCTCGAGTGTTCTGCAGTGAGGGGCTACTGAGAACATCAGTCAAGTACAAATAACATCATAAAGATGTTTCAAGAACGTTGTTATGAGAATGTTTTTGCTCAACATTATGAGAACATCAGTCAAGTACAAATAACATCATATAGACGTTACAACAATGTCGTTCTAAGAATGTTTCCTCTCAACGTTACAAGAATGTATTTTAACTATGAAAACATTAAAAGAATGTTCCTGAAACATTATTTTAGGAATGTTTTTTCTAACATTTACATAACTTTTACATAATGTTAGTGAAAGTTATGAAAACGTTCCCTGTTAGCTGGGTATATAGTAGGGGAAAAGCAGTAGGCGAGCGAATAAGTATGTCCGAAAGGCTTTGAGTGAGTGTACTACAGAAATTAATAAACAAATCTGTTTAAACCATAAGTTGTAGTTTATTTTAATTATTGTAATTTTAAACAGAGTTATTACAGCACTTTTCTGATTCTTGATGTCTGTATGTTTGCTGCTGAGCTTTTGTAGTGGAGCAGGACCTGCAAGGCAAGGTGATGGCGGCATCTGTGGGGGAAAAAAGGGGAAAAGAAACCAGCAGGGTTTGAACAGCGTGAAGGCGAGAAAATAATGACTGAATTTATATGTTTGGGTGAGCTAACCCTTTATGCCCCCAAATAGAAACTGTATGAAATGTATGCATGCATTTATATTATAGTACCACCTTGAAAAAGTAAACTTTAAGAAATAAGTAGCTTTGGGTGTTTGTGCCCAAGACACTAACAAAAAAGCATTTATAAAAATCACATTTACATTTATTTAGAGTTATGCTTTTGGCAGATGTTTTTAACCAAAGTGACTTACAGTGCTCATTACAGGGATGATCATTGTGGAGTAACCTGGAGTAAAGTGTCTTGCTCAAGGATGGTGATGGCTGTGGAGATCAAACCAACAACCTTCTGCTTACCAGTTCAGTGGTTTAGCCCACCACACCACAAAAGTAATAAAGCTACAACAGAAATTAGCATGTAATTGTAAAAATATTAAATGAAATATGGCAAGAAACAGAATTCTGACATGAATTGTAAAATGTTTTAATCTTTTTAAATGTTTTACAGGTAGGCATGCTCATGGACAGCAGGCACGCGAATGTTTGGAGCAGACACAGCGGCAGCCAGATTGTCCCGCACATCTTCTCCCACTCTTGCTTCAAGGTAATGGGGTTCAGGGGGCATCACCATGGTCTTTCTCATCCTCCGGATCAATGATGTCCCCATTGAGAAGAGCAGCAGTGAGGGACATGATGGATGGCAAAGACAGGCAAAGGTGTTCACGGTGGTCAGATGCTTCATCAAAATAAAGCTGCAGAATTGGCACAGCTGTGTTGAGAGTGCAGCAGGACTGTAAATAGGGGATTGTTAGAACATTAAGTTTGAATAAAGCTTTTATTTCATGTGTTGTTGACTTGTATATGTATTTATTGTGATGGTTACTTTTATTCATTATTTTACTCATTTATGTTTCCTATTGTTGTCAGTAAATAAAATATAATTATTTTATTAATTCATGCATTAATTCATTGCTTGACTGCAAATTGAGATGTATTCACCTTGGCTGCATTTGTCTAGTGTGTATTCATGCATAGCTGTCATATGACAAAACATTACATTTTGCTTGTTTTAAAAAAACATTATTTTCAGTAAAAAAAGTAATATAATTAAGTTTTGGTCAGCATTTATCATTATTATTGTGTGTAAGTGTTGGGGTGTGCTAGCAATTCAAGTCATTCTGGGGTAATCTTATCTTTAGTAGTAATACTTACAATTTCTGAGTACAAAATCAACAGTCCTCTCCAAAGGCAAGATCTTCAAGCAGCTGCCTGATGTCTCCTTTGTGCAGACATTGCAAACACTGAGGAAAAACGTTCTAGGTGGGGTTGTCGAGTTAATGGTTCTATGGGGTCTGTCACTCATATCTTTTTTTTTTTTTTTTTTTTAATTGCAGAACTTATAATTACATGCAAGATCAGGGTAAATACCATGGTTGTATCTTTAACAATGAACAATCATAATGACAAAAATAAATATGTGTTTGTGTACATTGTGTACATTGTATGAGATTATATACAAAAAATAATAATTAAATATCAGAATATATATATAAGGCTTAAAAAATATTTTAAATATTTTAATAATATAATTATAATAAATAATCTTATGATTTTGATTTAATTTGATATATATATTCAAAAGTTCAACTCTTGGTCAGAAATATGTTCAGTAGGTCATCAAATTTACTACTGTATGGTTGATGAAAAAATGGACTACTGCAAGGTTGAAGAAACATCAAAATGAGTCAAAAAGTATGTATGGAAAGTTAAAGTTGGAAGACGTTTTGGCCAGAAATATGTTCAACATTTCAAATATGGACTACTGTATGGTTGATGAAACATCAAAATGAGTTCAATATTATGTATGAAAAGTTAAAGTTTGAAGACTCTTTGGCCAGAAATGGGGCCCAGGAATAGACTTTTGTCCTCTGTAGTGGACATTATATTTTAGTGAATTTCTCTCACATCATACATGTCACAGTTTTAAGGATGTCCTGTAAAGAGCACATTCAGGGCTTTGCATACCAAATGTTTGGAAGTTTCACCATGACAACAACTTCTCACTGGTCTTTAAAAATTCCTGACATTAATTTAGTGATCAAATTTAGCACTCTTATTGAAATATGATAATATTTTGTAATTATCATTTAAATTTGATTAATTTTTAAATGGTTTGTTATAAATCAACATGTCAGGAAAATGTCATGGGGTTTCTAATCAAAATATGACTTTCTGTTACTAAACAGGTCATTGATTTCATACATGTCCACTATAGAGGACACCAGGTCTTAAATCATGATTATCAGGCATTTTGGGAGACACAACAAGTGAATAGGGAAATAAATTATATATCAAATTATATATTCCTATTAATTATTATATATTATTATGAAAATGTTGACAATTTTTACTCCCATTATTACACTTCTTTTTTCATTACATGTTGCTCCAAGAACACATTAGATACAGTGTATAGATCCTGTTGAATGGGAAAACCCATGTATGGCCATTTTACCCACATATTGCATAAAGTAAAATGGTATATCGATTCATTCATTCAAAATTTAGTTAAAAAACTCCTGAAACCTAAAAATTGATTGGTGAATAAAAAATTCCATTGTTTTTGCCTATACATGTAATTTCATGTAATTTTATTTTTTAAACAACTTAGTCCTGGTGTCCACTACAGAGGACACCATTCATAAAAATATGAATAAAATATAATTTTTCAAAAATTGTATTTTTCCATTTTTTCTTATGCTCTAAACAATGTAATGATGTGGGGAAAAATAATAAATTAAAAACTTTTTTTTTCTGGGTCCCTTGAGGATGTTTAGTATGTCAAATATGGACTACTGTCTGGCTAATGTATAATGAAAAGGACTCAAAAAGTATGTGTGGAAAGTTTGAAGACTCTTTGGTGAGAAATATTTTCAATAGCTCGAATATTGATGAGTGTATGGTTGATGACACATCAAAAGGAGTCAATGAAATGTTCAAGATTGAAGACTCTTGTACTACTGATAATACGCTCAGTAGGTCAAATATGCACTACTGTTTGGTTGATGAAACATCACAAGGAGTCAGTGGGTATATATAAAAATGTTCAAGATTGAGGACTCTTTGGCCTGAAATGTATTCAATAGGTCAAATATGGACTATTGTATGGTGTATGAAACATCAAAAGGAGTCAAAAAGTATGTATGGAAAGTTAAAGTTCGACCACTCTTTAGCCATAGCAAAAGAGTAGCAAAATGAGTTAACAAGTACATATGGAAAGTTAAAGTTCAACCGACCACTGTTTGGCCAGAAATATGTTCGGTTGGTCAAATATTTACTACGGTATAGTTGATGTAATTGCTAAATTAATTTACTCACGTTAGCCAATTAGGACACGTATTAGAAGTATGGATTAGTAGAAAAGTAAGAATTAAAATTAATCCAGTGTTATGAACATAGAATAAACGTCTATAGGGTATTTATGAGAATTTATGGGCTACACAAATTTAACCTCAATAAATGTTAGCCTGGAATGAATGCAAATTCCCATGATAAACCTCTGGGATTTTGGAGCACCAACTTGTAACAGTAGGTCAACATAACTATTGCGTTCTTTATTTAATTCTCTGTCTTATTCTGCCCTCTAGTGGCTAACATCGAAAGAGAACATGCTGCTAACCCTACCCAATAAATACTTTTAATGTTATTAAACACTCGTTAGGCAGGTTATTTCCACTTTTAGAACATTATGTTCTTTTTTATTGAAAATAAATGCCTTTCTGATATGTGATGGGAAAATAGCGAAGAGCGAGCTCAGCAAAAGGAGGATTCGAAACCGCGGCGATCGCAGTAACAGCTAGAATTGCGAACGAACACGTTACTGCTGCGCCACTGAAGACTTTGAGTAACTAGTGATTTTTATTATACTTGATATACAATAACGAGATATTATGTCGTTAACGATTTATTATTTTGAAATAACGACTTAATATTTCGAAATAACAGTTTTCGGTTAGATAAGTTTTCGGTTTTTTTCCCTCCCCACCAAGTTTTTTTTCTTTTCTTGTATTGTTATAGAAAGAACAATAAAAAATGCTATCTTTCATAAGTTTGCATACAAGAACTAAATTATTCCGTTGTGCTTTGAAGAGATAACACAACGTGTGATGTTACATAGCACTTCACACAAGACCAAACTTACTCCATTTTGCATTGAAGAATATAACATATAAAGCTGTTAACTATTTCTTTGCTGTTTCTAAGCTGTAAGCTTTTCTGTTTCTCTGTTAACTAACCTATTCCGTTGTGCATTGAGGGATAACATTTTATGCTCTGTTTCATTGCAATGCATACATGAACTAACTCATTTTGTTGTGCAATGAAGAGATAACACATTCATGTTAATTGGACTACTATCAAGAATTGTGCATTGTGTACAGTTGTGCATTAAAGCTAAAGTTGAATCGCATACATGATCTAACTTGTGCCTTGCGCATTGAAGACTTAACACATATTTGGGGTTGCATTGCATTTTCACAATCTAAATTAATCCGTTATGCATTGAAGAATAGCACTTAAAATTGCATACTAACTTTTTACATTGTACATTGAAGAGATAACGAAATATTGTGTGAAAGCATTGCATTGCATACAAGAACTCATCCCGTTGTGCATTGAAGTAACATACAGCTCTGGAAATGAATTAAGAGACCACTGTAAAATTAGCAGTTTTTCTGGCATTATTCCTTACATATGTATCTGTTTTTCAATAGTCCATATTTGACCTACTGAACATATTTCTTACCCAGGTGTACTCAATCATGAACTTTCTATACATACTCACTGCCTCACTCTGATGTTATTTCAGACATACATGAGCCCACGTTTGACCTACTGAACATATTTCTGCCAAATCATGAACATTTCATACAAACTCATTGACTCCTTCTGATGAAACGTCAGCAATAGAGTATTGCATATTTGACCTAATGAACATATTTTTGGCCCAAAAGTACTCGAATTTGAACTTTCATACTCATTGATTCACTCTGATCTTACTTCAGTCATATATGAACCCATGTTGACCTACTGAACATATTTCTGCCAAATTAGTCCTCTATGATGAACTTTTTATACTCATTGACTCCTACTGATGATACATCAGCCATAGAGTATTGCATATTTCACCTAATGAACATATTTCTGGCAAATTAGTACTCGATTTTGAACTTCCAGTACATACTCATTGACTCATTCTGAAGTTACTTCAGCCATATATGAAACCATTTTTGACCTACTGAACAAATTTCTGGCAAATTAGTCCTTGATGATGAAATTTCTATACAGACTCATTTGGTGTTACATCAGACAGACAGTAGTCCATATTTGACCTAAGGAACATATTTCTGGCCAAAGAGCGCTTGATCTTGAACTTTCTATAGATAGTCATTGACTCCTGATTTATTTCAGCCATACAGAAGACCATTTTAGATCTACTTAAACATTTTTTTGTCCTCGAATTTTGTATACATACTCTTTGCCTCACTCTGATGTTTCTTCAGCTATACATGAGCCCATGTTTGACCTACATCTCTGGCAAATTAGTCCTTGCTTATACATTTTTTATACATTTTTTATACCTACTCTTGGACTCATCCGAGTATGTCAGCCATACAGTATTGCATATTTGACCTTATGGACATATTTCTGGCAAAAGAGTCATTGATCTTGAACTTTTCATACATTACTATTGACTCCTTCTGATGTTAGATAAGCCAGACAGTAGTCCATATTAACCCTTACTGAACATATTTCTGGCAAATTAGTCCTCGATTATGAACTTCATATACATACTTATTGACTCCATCTGATGTTAGATAAGCCAGACAGTTGTCCATATTTGACTGACTGAACATATTTCTGGCCAAAGAGTATTCAACACTGAAGTTTTTATATACATTCATTGACGCCTTCTGATGTCACATAAGCATACATAATAATGTATTATTAAATGTTGAAATTACATTAAATGACATTAAATGACATTAATAAATGACAAGATTAATAAATGGTGTATAATTGCAGTTCATTTTTTTCCTCATTAATGTACACACAGCACCCCATATTGACAGAAAAACACAGAATTGTTGACATTTTTGCAGATTTATTAAAAAAGAAAAACTGAAATATCACATGGTCCTAAGGGTCTATTCAGACCCTTTGCTGTGACACTCATATTTTTAACTCAGGTGCTGTCAATTTCTTCTGATCATCCTTGAGATGGTTCTACACCTTCATTTGAGTCCAGCTGTGTTTGATTATACTGATTGGAATTGGACAGCCACACACCTGTCTATATAAGACCTTACAGCTCACAGTGCATGTCAGAGCAAATGAGAATCATGAGGTCAAAGGAACTGCCTGAAGAGCTCAGAGACAGAATTGTGGCAAGGCACAGATCTGGCCAAGGTTACAAAAAAATTTCTGCTGCACTTAAGGTTCCTAAGAGCACAGTGGCCTCCATAATCCTTAAATGGAAGACTTTGGGACGACCAGAACCCTTCCTAGAGCTGGCCGTCCAGCCAAACTGAGCTATCGGGGGAGAAGAGCCTTGGTGAGAGAGGTAAAGAAGAACCCAAAGATCACTGTGGCTGAGCTCCAGAGATGCAGTCGGGAGATGGGAGAAAGTTGTAGAAAGTCAACCATCACTGCAGCCCTCCACCAGTCGGGGCTTTATGGCAGAGTGGCCCGACGGAAGCCTCTCCTCAGTGCAAGACACATGAAAGCCTGCATGGAGTTTGATAAAAAACACCTGAAGGACTCCAAGATGGTGAGAAATAAGATTCTCTGGTCTGATGAGACCAAGATAGACCTTTTTGGCCTTAATTCTAAGCGGTATGTGTAGAGAAAACCAGGCACTGTTCATCACCTGTCCAATACAGTCCCAACAGTGAAGCATGGTGATGGCAGCATCATGTTGTGGGGGTGTTTTTCTGGTTGCAATCGAGGGAAAGATGAATGCGGCCAAGTACAGGGATATCCTGGACGAAAACCTTCTCCAGAGTGCTTAGGACCTCAGACTGGGCCAAAGGTTTACCTTCCAACAAGACAATGATCCTAAGCACACAGCTAAAATAACGAAGGAGTGGCTTCACAAAAACTCTGTGACTGTTCTTGAATGTCCCAGCCAGAGCCCTGACTTAAACCCAATTGAGCATCTCTGGAGAGACCTAAAAATGGCTGTCCACCAACGTTTGCCATCCAACCTGACAGAACTGGAGAGGATCTGCGAGGAATGGCAGAGGATCCCCAAATCCAGGTGTGAAAAACTTTCCCAACTTTTCTTTCCCAAAAAGACTCATGGCTGTATTAGATCAAAAGGGTACTTCTCTACTAAATACTGAGCAAAGGGTCTGAATACTTAGGACCATGTGATATTTCAGTTTTTCTTTTTTAATAAATCTGCAAAAATGTCAACAATAATGTCAACAATTCTGTGTTTTTCTGTCAATATGGGGTGCTGTGTGTACATTAATGAGGAAAAAAAATTAACTTAAATGATTTTAGCAAATGGCTGCAATATAACAAAGAGTGAAAAATTTAAGGGGGTCTGAATACTTACTGTACCCACTGTACATGCCTTATATACATGCCTTTATACACATGCTTTATATACAACTCTGATGTTACTTCAGACATAGTGCATATTGCATATTTGCTCTAATTGACATATTTCTGGCAAATTAGTCCTCGATCATGAACTTTCTATACATACTTATTGACTCCTCATTGATGTCATGGAATATTGCATATTTGACCTAATGGACATATTTCTGGCCAAAGAGCGCTCGATTTTGAACTTTTTATTCATTATCATTGATTCCTTCTCATGTTACTTCACAGATACAGAAGTCCATATTTGACCTACTGAATATATTTCTGCCAAATTAGTCCTTGATAAAAGTTCATGATCAAGGTCTCTTTTGCCATATGTTCAGATGTCAGTTTTGGACTACTGTCTAGCTGATGTAACATTAAAAGGAGTCAATAAGTGTGTATAGAAATTTAAAGAAAGACCTCTTTTTGGCCAGAAATATGTTCATTATGTTCAGTATGTATAAAAAGTTTGCAATCTCTTTGGCCAGAAATATGTCCATCAAGTCAAATATGCAATGCTCTATGGCTGACATAGACATAGAAGCAGTCAATGTGTATGTATAAAAAGTTCATGATTGAGGACTAATTTTCCAGGAATATGTTCAGTAAGGTCAGTGGCTCAAACTTTTTCAGCGCGAGGACCCCTTTGAGTAGCATGCGTCCTTTTGGGGCCCCCCAAAGAAAATTAATGACACAAAACTGTTGGGAAAATACACTCTTACCAGAATAATTATGTTTTTTCAGCCTGTGTAAATTTAGTTAAAGATATCAAAAGTTATGAAGCTGTCTCATGTAAATTCTTTCTTTAAGTTCTTTAAGATTACCACTAGGTGGGGCCCTAAGCATATGTTTTGTATTCTGGTTCTTTTACTGAAGAAGAGACGTGCATGTTGTTTTGCAGTAAAAACACGCAGTAAAAAGTGATAACAAATAACATTTGCATTGCATTGCATTAACTTAATCCGTTGTGCAGTGAAGATAACTCATGACAGGGGTTTGCTTTGCATAGAACGAACGCTTTCCTTTGTGCACTGAAGTGAAAACAAATCGCATATGCTGTTGGATTGCAATGCATACAGGAACTGTTTCATTAGCACATAAGTTAATTACATACAGTAATTAACTTATGCTGTGCATATAAGAAATTAATATAACAAATGTGTTGTTGCATTGCAATGCATACAAAAACTAACATGCAGGTTATTCACTGTTTCAGTAGGTAACATTGTATACAAAAACTAACTTATTCCTTATGCATTGATGATAACACGGAGTTGACATATAATAATGTGCATTACATTGCAGTAAGTTATTCCGTTTTGCAGTGAAGATATAACACGACAGGTGCTTGTTGAACTGCGTTGCATACAAGAACTAACCCTTTCCTTTGTGCAATGAAGAGAATACGAATCACATATGCTGTTGCATTGCAATACATCAAAAACTTTTTCAATACATTGCATACAATAGTTAACTTATTACGCTGTGCATAGAAGAAATTAATATAACATTTGTGCTGTTGCATTGCCACATGCAAGTTATGCACTGTTTCATTGCATTGTATAACAAGAACTAAAGTATTCCTCATCCATTGAAGGAGATAACACAAAACACTTTGTGTTGTGATGAATGAACAAACTCATCCCTATATATTGAAGAGATTACACATAACATTTGCATTGCATTGCAGTAACTTAATCGTTGCGCAGTGATGAGCTAACATATGACAGATGCTTGTTGCACTGCGTTGCATACAAGAACTAACTCTTTAGTTTGTACATTGAAGAGAAAACAAATCACATATGCTGTTGCACTGCAATAAATACATGAACTATCTGTTTCATTGCATTGCATACGATAATTAAATTATTTTGTTGTGCTTAGAAGAAATTAATATATGTGCTGTTGCATGCCAATATATACAAGCACTAACACTGTATCCTTGCATTGTATACAAACACTAACTCATTCCTTATCCAGTGAAGAGATAACAAACACATAACATATTGTTGTGTTGTCATGAACAAACTAACTCATCCGTTATGCTTTGAGAGATGACACAAAACATATGCATTAATCCATTTTACAGGGAAGAGATAATACACGACAGCTGCGTTACATACAAGAATGCATGCAAGGCATCAAGAACTAACTGTTTATTTGCATTGCTTACAATAGTTAACTTATTACGCTGTGCATAGAAGAAATTAATATTACATATGTGCTGTTTCAACATGTAAGTTATGCACTGTTTCCCTGCATTATAGAAGCGGTCAATGTGTATGTATAAAAGGTTCACATATAACAGGTGCTTGGTGCACTGCATTCCTTACAAGAACTGACTGCAATAACTATCTTATTCCTCATGCCTTGAAGATGTATATGAATATGAAGAGTTAACTATAACGTGCATTGCATTGCAGTAACTTAATCCGTGTGCAGTGGAGAGATAACTCATGTCTGGTGCTTGTTGCACTGCATTACTTACAAGGACGAACTCTTTCCTTTGTGCATTGAAGAAAAAAACCCATAGGCCGTTGCATTGCAATAAATACAAGAACTAACTTGTTGCATTACATTTTATACAGTATTTACTTATGTTATGCATAAAAGAAATGTGCTTGTTGCATTGCATGTACTGTTTCCTTGCACTGTATACAAAAAGTAACTTATTCCTCATGCATGGAAAAGAAAACAATTCACAATTGCAATAAATCAAGAACTGTATCAGTGTATCAGTGCATTGAATACAATAGTAACTTTAATTTAAAAAGTTAACTAGTTAATTTCGCTGTGCAAAGAAATTAATATAACATACTTGCTTTTGCATTGCCACGGGTAAGTTATGTTTTCTTGCATCGTATTCGTTGCATTGTAACGTAGTCCTCATCCATTGAATAGATAACATAAATCACGTTGTCCTGCGATGAAAGAACTAACTCAACCATTATGCATTGAAGAGATTAACACATAACATGTGCATTGCATTGCAGTTGTTGCATTGTAATACATCAAACAACTGTTTCAATGCATGGCATACAATAGTGAACTTATTACGCAGTGCATAGATGAAAATAATATAACGTGAGATTTGCACTATTTCATAGCATTGTATACAAGAACTAACGTATTCCTCATGCATTGAAGAGATAACACACAACTAACTTACTCTGTTTTGCAGATAAGAGATAACACGACAGGTGCTTGTAGCACTGAGTTGGATACAAAAAATAACTCTTTCCTCTGTGCAATGAAGAGAAAACGAATTACATGTGCTGTTGCATTGTAATACAACAAGAACTGTTTCATTGCATTGCTTACAATAATTCAACTTATTTTGTGCATACAAGAAATTAATATAACAAAAATGAGCTGTTGCATTGCAATGCATACAAAAACTAACATGTAAGTTATGCACTGTTTCCTTGCATTGTATAAAATAACGTATGCCTCATCCATTGAAGAGATAACACAAAACACGTTGAACAAACTCATCCGTTATGCATTGAAGAGATAACATAACATTGCATTGCATTAACTTAATCCGTTGTTGCATTTGAAGAGATTACATACGTACATTGCATTTCATACACAATCTAGCCTTAATCCATTATGCGGTGAAGAGATAACACAACATATATTCTGTTGCATTGCATTCAAAATCGTAACTAACTTATTTCGCTCTGCGGTTAATAGGTAACACATATGTGCTTATGTTGCATTGCCACATGTAAGTTATGCACTGTTTCCTTGAATTGTATAGCCTACAAGAACTAACATATTCCTCATCCATATAACACAAAACACGTCGTGAATGAACTCCCTTATTGCATTGAAGAGATATAACATTGAATTGCAGTAAATTAACTTACAAGTGCTTGTGGCACTGCATTGCTTTCAACAACGAACTTTTTCCTTTGTGCATTGAAGAGGCAACAAATCACATATGCTGTTGCATTGCAATGCATCAATAACTGTTTCAGTGCATTGCATTGTTAACATAGTTAACTTATTACGCTGTGCATAGAAGAAGTTAATATAACATGTGCTATTGCAATTGCAACATGTAAGATATGCACTGTTTCATTGCATTGTAACTTAATATTTCCTTTGCGCCATGAAGAGAAAAAAAAAAAAACAAATCTCATATGCTGTTGCAATGCAATAACTACATGAATTTAGTTTCATTGCATTGCATACAATAATTATATAACTTATTTTGTTGTGCTTCGAAGAAATTAATATATGTGCTGTTCCATGCTGATGCATACAAGCACTAACAATGTTTCCTTGCATTGTATACAAAAACTAACGTATTCCTTTATCCATTGAAGAGATAATAAATAACATATGGTGTTGTAATGAATGAACTAGCTCATCCGTTATGCTTTGAGAGATAATCATCATGGATCTGTCGTGATATGTCTTCTCTGCAAAACGGAATAACTTACTGCAATGCACATGTTATGGTGTTATCTCTTCAATGCATAACGGATGAGTTAGTTCATTTATTGCAACACAACGTGTTTTATGATATCTCTTCAATGGATGAGGAATACGTTCTTGCACGGCATGATAAGTTCACTATTGTATGCAATGCACTGACACAGCTTTTGAAGCATTGCAATGCAACAGCATATGTGATTTGTTTTCTCTTCAATGCACAAAGAAAAGAGTTCGTTCTTGTATGCAACTCAGTCCAACTCTTTTCTTTGTGCATTGAAGAGAAAACAAATCACATATGCTGTTGCTTCAACAATGCTTCAAAAACTGTGTCAGTGCATTGCATACAATAGTGAACTTATCATATATGGCTTGAAGGAAGATCAGAGTGAATCAATGAGTATGTATTGAAAGTTCAAGATCGAGAAGTTTTGGGCCAGAAATATGTTCAGTAGGTCAAATATGTACTGCAGTATGGCTGATTTGACATCAGAAGGTGTCAGTATGTATTTATAAAAACTTAAAGATCGATTACTTTTAGGCCAGAAACATGTCCGTTTTGTCAAATATTCAATACTCTATAGTTGAGGTTTTTTCATCAGAAGGTGTCAGTAATTCAGTATAGAAGGTTCTTGATCAAGGACTAATTTGCTAGAAACATGTTCAGTAGGTCTAATATGGACTTCTCTATGGGTGAAGTAACTTCAGAAGCACTTAGTTATGTATGAAAAGTTCAGAGTGAATCAATGAGTATGTATTGAAAGTTCAAGATCGAGTAGTTTTGGGCCAGAAATATGTTCAGTAGGTTCAGTAGAAATATGTTCAGTAGGTCAAATATGTACTACAGTATGGCTGATGTGACATCAGAAGGTGTCAGTATGTATTTATAAAAACTTAAAGATCGATTACTTTTAGGCCAGAAACATGTCCGTTTTGTCAAATATTCAATACTCTATAGTTGAGGTTTTTTCATCAGAAGGTGTCAGTAATTCAGTATAGAAGGTTCTTGATCAAGGACTAATTTGCTAGAAACATGTTCAGTAGGTCTAATATGGACTTCTCTATGGGTGAAGTAACTTCAGAAGCACTTAGTTATGTATGAAAAGTTCAACATCAAGGACTAATTTGCCAGAAATATGTTCAATAGGTCAAATATGTACTACAGTATGGCTGGTGTGACATCAGAAGCTGTCAGTATGTATTTATAAAAACTTCAAGATTGAGTTCTTTTAGGCTAGAAACATGTCCATTATGTCAAATATTCAATACTCTATAGTTGACGTTTCATCAGAAGGTGTCAAATGAGTCAGTATACAAGGTTCTTGATCGAGGACTAATTTTCCAGAAATATGTTCAATAGGTCAAATATGTACTACAGTATGGCTGGTGTGACATCAGAAGCTGTCAGTATGTATTTATAAAAACTTCAAGATTGAGTTCTTTTAGGCTAGAAACATGTCCATTATGTCAAATATTCAATACTCTATAGTTGACGTTTCATCAGAAGGTGTCAAATGAGTCAGTATACAAGGTTCTTGATCGAGGACTAATTTTCCAGAAATATGTTCAGTAGATCTAATATGGACTTCTCTATGGGTGAAGTAACTTCAGAGGCACTTAGTTATGTATGAAAAGTTCAAAATCGAGGACTAATTTGCCAGAAATATGTTCAGTAGGTCAAACATGGGCTCAGGTATGGCTGAAGTAACATCAGAAGGAGTCAATAGTAATGTATGAAAAGTTCAAGATCGAGTACTCTTTGACCAGAAATATGTCCTTTAGGTCAAATATGCAACACTGTAATGCTGACATGTCATCAGAAGGAGTCAATGAGCTTATATTAAAAGATCATGCCTGAGAGGACAAATTTGCCAGAAATTTGTTCAGTAGGTCAAAATGGGTTCATATATGCCTGAAGTAAGATCAGAGTGAATCAAGGAGTATGTGTTGAAAGTTCAAGGTCGAGTAGTTTTGGGCCAAAAATGTGTTCAATAGGTCAGATATGTACTACAGTATAGCTGGTGTGACATCAGAAGCTGTCAGTATCTATTTATAAAAACTTCAAGATTGAGTACTTTTAGGCTGGAAACATGTCCATTATGTCAATACTCTATAGTTGACATTTCATCCAAAGGTGTCAATGAGTCAGTATAGAAGGTTCTTGATCGAGGACTAATTTGCCAGAAATATGTTCTGTAGGTCAAACATGGGCTCATGTATGGCTGAAGTAACATCAGAGTCAAGCAAAGAGTATGTATAGAAAATTCATGATCGAGGACTCTGGGGACAAAAAAAGTTTAAAAGGTCTAATATGGACTTATTTTATGGCTGAAATAAATCAGAAGGAGTCAATAAGTATGTATGTAAAGTTAATGATCATGGACTAATTTGCCAGAATATGTTCAGAGGTCTAATATGTGCTCATGAATGGCTGAAGTAACATCAGAAGGAGTGAATGAGCTTCTATAAAAAGTTCATTCCTGAGGGCAAATTTGCCAAAACTATGTTCAGTAGGTCAAACATGGGCTCAGGTATGGCTGAAGTGACATCGGAAGGAGTCAATAGTATTTTATGAAAAGTTCAAGATCGAGAACTCTTTGGCCAAAATATGTCCTTTAGGTCAAATATTTAATAATCTATAGTAGGTCAAAATGGGTTCATATATGGCTTGAAGGAAGATCAGAGTGAATCAATGAGTATGTATTGAAAGTTCAATGTTGAGTAGTTTTGGGCTAGAAATATGTTCAATAGGTCAATATGTACTGTATGGCTGTATGTACTGTATGTACCAGTATGGCTGGTGTTACATCAAAAGGTGTCTGTATGTATTTATAAAAACTTCAAGATTGAGTACTTTTAGGCCAGAAACATGTCCATTTTGTCTAATATTCAGTACTCTATAGTTGACGTTTCATCAGAAGTTGTCAATGAGTCAGTATAGAAGGTTCTTGGTCGAGGACTAATTTTCCAGAAGATATATGGTCAGTAGGTCTAATATGTACTTCTCTATGGGTGAAGTAACATCAGAAGGAGTCAATAGTAATGTATGAAAAGTTCAAGAGTGAGTACTCTTTGGCCAGAAATATGTCCTTAAGGTCAAATATGCCAGTAATTGACATTTATAACTGACATTTCATTGTAAGGAGTCAATGAGTCAGTATTGAAAGATCTTGATTGAGGACTAATTTTCCGGAAATATATTCAGTAGATCAAAATGTGGCTCAAGTTAGATTAGAGTGAATCAATGAGCAAGTATTGAAAGTTCACGATCGAGTGATTTTGGGCCAGAGACATGTTCATTAGATTAAATATGGACTACAGTATGGCTGATAAAAAGTTATATGGCTATATAAAAGTTCAAGACTGAGTATTTTTCGGCCAGAAATACGTCCTTTAGAATAATTATACAATACGACAATAAGAGTCAATTAGTTTATATAGAATGTTCATGATCGTGTAGTCTTTGGTCAGAAATATGTCCTTTGTGTCAAAATGCAATACTGTATGGCTGATTTATCAGCAGAAGTAGTTTATATGAAAAAGTTCATCATAAGGATCAAGTACTCTTGGACCAAAAATGTGTACTTTAGGTCAAATATGGACTGCTAATTTGCCATAAATATATTCAGTATGTCTAATATGGAATTCAGTATTTATTGGTGAAGTATCATCAGAAGGAGTCAATAGTAATGTATGAAAAGTTCAAGTTCGGGTACTTTTTGGCCAGAAATATGTCCTTTAGGTCAAATATATGCAATGCTGTATGGCAGGTGTATCATCAGAATGTGTTTATATGAAAAACTCTTGGACCAAAAATGTTCTTTTTGTCAAATATGGACTTCTGTCTGCAGTAACATCAGAAGGAGTCAATAGTTATGTATGAAAAGTTCAAGATCAAGGACTAATTTGCCGGAAATATGTTCTGTAGGTCTAAATATGGACTTCTATGTGTGACGTAACATCAGGTGTCAATAGAAATGTATAGATAGTTCGAGATCAAGTAGTCTTTCAGTTATTTAAGTTATTTAAGTTTCCTTGCATTGTATACAAAAAATATCTTATTCCTTTATGCACTGAAGAGATAACACATATCATATGTGGTGTTGAGATTAATGAACTAACTCATCTGTTATGCATTGAGATATAACATGTGCACTGCAGTAACTTAATCCATTGTGCAGTGAAGAGATAACACATGACAGGTGCTTGTTGCACTTCATTGCTGACAAGAACTAACTCTTTCCTTTATGCATTGAAGAGAAAACAAATCACATATCCTATTGCTATGCAATAAATACAAGAAAAAACTTTTTCATTGCATTGCGTACAATAATTATCTTTTATGTTATTCATCGAAGACATTAACATGTGCTGTTACATTTCAATGCATAGAAGAACAAGAACAATTTAATTACATTTATGCACGTTTAATTGCATTTTATATTGTATACAAAAACTAACTAACTGAAGAGATACATTACATATGTTGTGTTGCAATGAATGAACTTACTCATCCGTTATGCTTTCACAGATAACACATAACGTGCATTGCATTGCAGTGAGTTATTACATTGTGCAGTGAAGAGATAACATGACAGGGGCTTGTTGCACTGAGTTGGATACAAGAACTAACTCTTTTCCTTGTGTACTGAAGAGAAAACAATCACATATGCTGTTGCATTGCAATGCATCAAGAACTGTATCAGTGCATTGCATACAATAATTAACATATTTTGTTGTGCTTAGAAGAAATTAATATATGTGCTGTTCCATGCCGATGCATACAAGCACTAACAATGTTTCCTTGCATTGTATACAAAAACTAACGTATTCCTTTATCCAGTGAAAGATAACACATAACATAACACTGTATTCAAAAACTAACTTATTACTTATGCAGTGAACAGATAATAAATAACATATGTGGTGTTGAATGAAACATCCGTTATCCTTGAGAGATAACACATGTGCATTGCAGTAAGTTTGCAGAAAAGACATATCACGACAGATCCATCTTTTCTTTGTGCATTGAAGAGAATTACATATGCTGTTGCATTGCAACGCTCAAAAACTGTGTCAGGCATTGCATACAATAGTGAACTTATTACGCCTTGCATAGAAATTAATATAACATGTAAGATTTGCACTATTTCATAGCATTGTATACAACTAACGTATCCTCATGCATTGTGTTAGCATAGAAGAAATTTAATATAAGAAATGTGCTTGTTGCATTGCAATGAATACAAAAACTAACAAAAACTGAAAGAACTAACTCATCCGTTATGCATGAGAGATTAACACATAACATGCGCATTGCATGCAGTAACTTAATCCGTTACGCAGTGAAAGAGATAACATAACAGCTGCTTGTTGCACTGCATTCCTTACAAGAACGAACACTTTCCTTTGTGCACTGAAGAGAAAACAAATCAAACAACTGTTTCATTGCACTGTATACAAAAAGTAACTTATTCCTCATGCATGGAAAAGAAAACAAATCATACACGCGTGTTGCATTGCAATGCATCAAGAACTGTATCAGTGCATTGAGTAATAGTTAACTTTAATTTAAAAGTTAACTATTTAATTTCGCTGGGCAAAGAAATTAATATAACATACTTGCTGTTGCATTGAAACATGTAAGTTATGTATGTAAGCTATGTTTCCTTGCATTGTTACAAAAACGTGTTCCTCATCCATTGAAGAGATAACATTAAACACGTTGTCCTGCGATGAATGAACTAACTCATCCGTTATGCATTTAAGCGATAACACCATAACATGTGCATTGCATTGCAGTTGTTGCATTGTAATACATCAAACTGTTTCAATGCATCGCATACAATAGTGAACTTATTACGCTGTGCATTGATGAAATTAATATAACGTGAGATTTGCACTATTACACAGCATTTTATACAAGAACTAACGTATTCCTCATGCAGTGAAGAGATAACACACAACTGGATGTGTTGCGATGAATGAACTAACTTATTCTGTTTTGCAGATAAGAGATAACACGACAGGTGCTTGTAGCACTGAGTTGGATACAAAAAATAACTCTTTCCTTTGTGCAATGAAGAGAAAACGAATTACATGTGCTGTTGCATTGTAATACAACAAGAACTGTTTCATTGCATTGCTTACAATAATTTAACTTATGTTGTGCATACAAGAAATTAATATAACAAAAATGAGCTGTTGCATTGCAATGCATACAAAAACTAACATGTAAGTTATGCACTGTTTCCTTGCATTGTATAAAAGAACGTATTCCTCATCCATCGAAGAGATAACACAAAACACGTTGAATAAACTCATTCGTTATGCATTGAAGAGATAACATAACATTGCATTGCATTAACTTAATACGTTGTTGCATTTGAAGAGATTACATACGTGCATTGCATTTCATACACAATCTAACCTTAATCCATTATGCGGTGAAGAGATAACATAACATATATTCTTTTGCACTGCATTGCATTCAAAATCCTAACTTGTTTAGTTATGCAATAAATAGGTAACGCATATGTGCTGTTACATTGCAATGCTTAAAAGAATACATATAAGATATGCGCTTTTCATTGCATTGTATACAAGAACTAACTTATTCCGTTGTGTATTCAATTAGATAACACATAACATATGTGCTTTTGCATTGCATTGTAAACAAGAACTTTTCCGTTATGCAATAAAGACAGAGACAACACATAACATTGTCGCTGTTGCATTGCAATGCATCTAAGAACTAACCCATTTCTTGTACAATATGTGCATTGCATCACATACAACGAATCCGCTGTGCAGTGAAATACACAATATTTAAGTTTCATTGCATTGCATAAGAGAACAGGTTTACTCCGTTATGAATGAAACTGTTGAACTGTTGAACTGCAATTAATACAATAACAGGAAAACAAGAATTAAAGCATATTCCGTTGTACATTAAAGAGATGACGCATAATATTTTTGCGGTTGCATTTCATTTAGGTCAAATATGCAATACTGTACGGCTGACGTGTCATCAGAAGGAGTCAATGAGCTTATATTAAAAGAACATGCCTGAGTACCTATTTGACAGAAATTTGTTCAGTAGGTCAAATTGGGTTTCATATGCCTGAAGTAAGATCAGAGTGAATCAGTGAGTATGTATTGAAAGTTCAAGATCAAGTACCCTTGGACCAGAAATATGTTCAATAGGTCAAATATGTAGTACTGTATGGCTGATGTGACATCAGAAGGTGTCAGTATGTATTTATAAAAACTTCAAGATCAAGTACTTTTAGACAGAAACATGTCCATGATGACAAATTTCAATACTTTATAGTTGACGTTTCATCAGAAGTTGTCAATGAGTCAGTATAGAAGGTTCTTGATCGAGGACTAATTTGCCAGAAATATGTTCTGTAGGTCAAACATGGGCTCATGTATGGCTGAAGTAACATCAGAGTGAAGCAAAGAGTATGTATAGAAAATTCATGATCGAGGACTCTGGGGACAAAAAAATGTTTAAAAGGTCTAATATGGACTTATTTTATGGCTGAAATAAAATCAGGAGGAGTCAATAAGTATGTATGTAAAGTTAATGATCACGGACTAATTTGCCAGAAATATGTTCAGTAGGTCTAATATGTTCTCATGAATGGCTGAAGTAACATCAGAAGGAGTCAATGAGCTTCTATAAAAGTTCATTCCTGAGGACAAATTTGCCAGAAATATGTTCGTAGGTCAAAATGGCTCAGTATGCTGAAGTGACATCAGAGTGTCAGAAGTTCAAGATTGATTGGACCAGAAATATGTCCATTAGGTCAAATATTCAATAATCTATAGTTGACGTTTCATCAGAAGGTGTCAATGAGTCAGTATAAGGTTCTTGATCGAGGACTAATTTTCCAGAAATATGTTCAGTAGATCTAATATGGACTTCTCTATGGGTGAAGTAACTTCAGAGGCGCTTAGTTATGTATGAAAAGTTCAAAATCGAGGACTAATTTGCCAGAAATATGTTCAGTAGGTCAAACATGGGCTCAGGTATGGCTGAAGTAACATCAGAAGGAGTCAATAGTAATGTATGAAAAGTTCAAGATCGAGTACTCTTTGACCAGAAATATGTCCTTTAGGTCAAATATGTAACACTGTAATGCTGACATGTCATCAGAAGGAGTCAATGAGCTTATATTAAAAGATCATGCCTGAGGACAAATTTGCCAGAAATTTGTTCAGTAGGTCAAAATGGGTTCATATATGCCTGAAGTAAGATCAGAGTGAATCAAGGAGTATGTTTTAAAAGTTCAAGATCGAGTACCCTTGGACCAGAAATATATCCATTTGGTCAAATATTCAATAATCTATAGTTGACATTTCATCAGAAGGTGTCAATGAGTCAGTATAGAAGGTTCTTGATCAAGGACTAATTTGCCAGAAATATGTTCTGTCTGACCACTGTCTGGCAGACGTAACATCAGATAAAATCAATGAGTATGTATAGAAAGCTCATGATCAAGTACTCTTGGACCAAAAATATATTGTTTGGTTCAAATTGGACTACTGTCTGTCTGAATTAACATCAGAAGGAGTCAATGAGTCAGTAGAGAAAATTCATGATCGAGAACTAATCTGCCAAATATGTTCAGTAGGTCTAATGTGAACTTCTATACAGTTGATGAGGAAAGCTTTAATGTGTATATATAAAAAGTTCAAGAATGAACTCTTTGGCCAGAAATATGTCCTTTAGGTCAAATATGCAATACTGTATGGCTGACGTGTCATCAGAAGGATTCTATGAGCTTATATTAAAAGTTCATGTCTGAGGACAAATTTGCCAGAAATTTGTTCAGTAGGTGAAAATGGGTTCATATATGGCTTGAAGGAAGATCAGAGTGAATCAACGAGTATGTATTGAAAGTTCAAGGTCGAGTAGTTTTGGGCCAAAAATGTGTTCAATAGGTCAGATATGTACTACAGTATAGCTGGTGTGACATCAGAAGCTGTCAGTATCTATTTATAAAAACTTCAAGATTGAGTACTTTTAGGCTGGAAACATGTCCATTATGTCAATACTCTATAGTTGACATTTCATCCAAAGGTGTCAATGAGTCAGTATAGAAGGTTCTTGATCGAGGACTAATTTGCCAGAAATATGTTCTGTAGGTCAAACATGGGCTCATGTATGGCTGAAGTAACATCAGAGTGAAGCAAAGAGTATGTATAGAAAATTCATGATCGAGGACTCTGGGGACAAAAAAATGTTTAAAAGGTCTAATATGGACTTATTTTATGGCTGAAATAAAATCAGGAGGAGTCAATAAATATGTATGTAAAGTTAATGATCATGGACTAATTTGCCAGAATATGTTCAGTAGGTCTAATATGTGCTCAGAATGGCTGAAGTAACATCAGAAGAAGTCAATGAGCTTCTATAAAAAGTTCATTCCTGAGGACAAATTTGCCAGAACTATGTTCAGTAGGTCAAACATGGGCTTATGGCTGAAGTAACATCAGAAGGAGTCAATAGTAATGTATGAAAGTTCAAGATTGAGTACTCTTTGACTAGAATATGTCCTTTAGGTCAAATATGCAATACTGTAAGGCTGACATGTCATCAAAAGGAGTCAGTGAGCTCATATTCATGCCTGAGGACAAACTTGCCAGAAATTTATAGTCAAAATGGGTTCATATATGCCTGAAGTAAGATCAGAGTGAATCAATGAGTATGTGTTAAAGTTCTAGATTGAGTAGCCTTGGACCAAATATGTCCATTAGGTCAAATATTCAATAATCTGTAGTTGACGTTTCATCAGAAGGTGTCAATGAGTCAGTATAGAAGGTTCTTGATCAAGGACTAATTTGCCAGAAATATGTTCTGTCTGACCACTGTCTGGCAGATGTAACATCAGATAAAATCAATGAGTATGTATAGAAAGCTCATGATCAAGTACTCTTGGACCAAAATATATTGTTTGGTTCAAATTGGACTACTGTCTGTCTGAATTAACATCAGAAGGAGTCAATGAGTCAGTAGAGAAAATTCATGATCGAGAATTAATCTGCCAGAAATATGTTCAGTAGGTCTAATGTGAACTTCTGTACAGCTGATGAGGAAAGCTTTAATGTGTATATATAATCAACGAGTATGTATTGAAAGTTCAAGGTCGAGTAGTTTTGGGCCAAAAATGTGTTCAATAGGTCAGATATGTACTACAGTATAGCTGGTGTGACATCAGAAGCTGTCAGTATCTATTTATAAAAACTTCAAGATTGAGTACTTTTAGGCTGGAAACATGTCCATTATGTCAATACTCTATAGTTGACATTTCATCCAAAGGTGTCAATGAGTCAGTATAGAAGGTTCTTGATCGAGGACTAATTTGCCAGAAATATGTTCTGTAGGTCAAACATGGGCTCATGTATGGCTGAAGTAACATCAGAGTGAAGCAAAGAGTATGTATAGAAAATTCATGATCGAGGACTCTGGGGACAAAAAAATGTTTAAAAGGTCTAATATGGACTTATTTTATGGCTGAAATAAAATCAGGAGGAGTCAATAAATATGTATGTAAAGTTAATGATCATGGACTAATTTGCCAGAAATATGTTCAGTAGGTCTAATATGTGCTCATGAATGGCTGAAGTAACATCAGAAGAAGTCAATGAGCTTCTATAAAAAGTTCATTCCTGAGGACAAAATTTGCCAGAACTATGTTCAGTAGGTCAAACATGGGCTCAGTTATGGCTGAAGTAACATCAGAAGGAGTCAATAGTAATGTATGAAAAGTTCAAGATTGAGTACTCTTTGACTAGAAATATGTCCTTTAGGTCAAATATGCAATACTGTAAGGCTGACATGTCATCAAAAGGAGTCAGTGAGCTATATTCATGCCTGAGGACAAACTTGCCAGAAATTTATTCAGTAGGTCAAAATGGGTTCATATATGCCTGAAGTAAGATCAGAGTGAATCAATGAGTATGTGTTAAAAGTTCTAGATTGAGTAGCCTTGGACCAGAAATATGTCCATTAGGTCAAATATTCAATAATCTGTAGTTGACGTTTCATCAGAAGGTGTCAATGAGTCAGTATAGAAGGTTCTTGATCAAGGACTAATTTGCCAGAAATATGTTCTGTCTGACCACTGTCTGGCAGATGTAACATCAGATAAAATCAATGAGTATGTATAGAAAGCTCATGATCAAGTACTCTTGGACCAAAAATATATGTTTGGTTCAAATTGGACTACTGTCTGTCTGAATTAACATCAGAAGGAGTCAATGAGTCAGTAGAGAAATTCATGATCGAGAATAATCTGCCAGAAATATGTTCAGTAGGTCTAATGTGAACTTCTGTACAGCTGATGAGGAAAGCTTTAATGTGTATATATAATCAACGAGTATGTATTGAAAGTTCAAGGTCGACGAGTTTTGGGCCAAAAATGTGTTCAATAGGTCAGATATGTACTACAGTATAGCTGGTGTGACATCAGAAGCTGTCAGTATCTATTTATAAAAACTTCAAGATTGAGTACTTTTAGGCTGGAAACATGTCCATTATGTCAATACTCTATAGTTGACATTTCATCCAAAGGTGTCAATGAGTCAGTATAGAAGGTTCTTGATCGAGGACTAATTTGCCAGAAATATGTTCTGTAGGTCAAACATGGGCTCATGTATGGCTGAAGTAACATCAGAGTGAAGCAAAGAGTATGTATAGAAAATTCATGATCGAGGACTCTGGGGACAAAAAAATGTTAAAAGGTCTAATATGGACTTATTTTATGGCTGAAATAAAATCAGGAGGAGTCAATAAATATGTATGTAAAGTTAATGATCATGGACTAATTTGCCAGAAATATGTTCAGTAGGTCTAATATGTGCTCATGAATGGCTGAAGTACATCAGAAGGAGTCAATGAGCTTCTATAAAAAGTTCATTCCTGAGGACAAATTTGCCAGAACTATGTTCAGTAGGTCAAACATGGGCTCAGTTATGGCTGAAGTAACATCAGAAGGAGTCAATAGTAATGTATGAAAAGTTCAAGATTGAGTACTCTTGACTAGAAATATGTCCTTTAGGTCAAATATA
>JAOTNS010001174.1:0-37899 GCA_028476615.1 Culter alburnus | reverse complement strand
TACGTAACAGTACTATCTGCAACCGGGGTATTGAAGGACAGTCTGCATGATTATTGTGAGCAAAATGAATGATACTGAGATTATGCTGGTGGAGGAGGTGATTCCACCACTTTCTGACACTCCGTGCAATTCCCCGGCCTTTAAACTTCAGGAACTGATACGTAAATACAGCGATTATTTCCACACAACTCTCCGAGCTCTCGCAGCTGGTGAAAAACAGATCAGACGGTTTGGAAAAGTTGATTAGCGAAAACTCGCGGGTCATTAAGATATGAAAGAGGAGATCAGCAGGATACGGAACGAATCTCTGGAATGATGGAAACCATTGAGTTGTCTGCAGCGAGGTTAAAAGTTTGAAAAAGAGAGTTGATTCTATTGACTCGCGCGCAAAGAAAGAAGAAGTTAACTCCGCTGAGCGAGAAAATCGCCTGGCTCATTTAGAAGCCTACACACGCAGATGGAACCTGAGAATCCACGGTATTCCAGAGAAAGAGAGAGAAAACGTTCGCCAGGAGGTTATCAACGTGTGCCAACGCCTTCTACCTCAGTTTAAAGATAAATTCCCTGATGTGGTTGATGTGGCACACCGGCTTGGCCGTGTTAATTCAAAATAAAAGCCCGTGGAATCATCTTCCAATTCACCTCGCGTTTTTACCAGGATGCAGTCTGGCGTGCTGCCAAGGACGCTGAGTTTCTGACTGAGAACCGACTGAAAATCACGGAAGACCTGTCACCGGCCGATAGAGCAAGGAGGATTAAACTTTGGCCCATAGTTGAAAAAGCCCGAAAAGAGAACAAAAGGGCTTTTTTCGTCGGCGGACGAGCATTTGTAGATGGTACGGAAATATTTCCTCCTGTCTAAAATTAATCTGTTTTCTAGCTTGACTGACGCTTTGCGAACTTGACCCTGGAACTGATGTATGTGTGAATTCTGGAACTTTGATCCAAAATACCTTTACCCACTTCTGACGGTGATGCGCTTATTTTGTTCTTTCCTGAACATTCTTATTTACATCTTTCTGAGCTTTTTTATTTATATCATTTTAAAAGAAATGATTATTTCAGACTTTCAACGATTTAAGTAAACAATGTGAGTTTTTCAACCCCTTTAAAGGGGGAATTATAGTTGTTCCTCAACATCTTTATGTTCTAGATCGATATATAAAGGGATTGTTGACCTCATCTCTCACTATTAAGCTTGTTCTGACCGGTTAGGTTCTCTGTCACGGTGTCTTAATCCTTTATACTTGTCTTAGAACTAGTTCTTCTTATTGTTCTGTTTCTCTCTTTTCTCTCTCTTTATTCTTCTATGTCCTTGTCTATTATTTCTTTAAATTGTAGAGGCTACGAAATATTCTTAAGCGTAAAGCAGTCTTTCTGTATCTTAAAAGTTTCAACACAGATCTTGCTTTTTACAAGAATCTCATTCAACTTTACAAGATGTCAATTATGGAGGTCACAATGGGGGTTAGAAATGTGGATGTCTCATGGAAATGAATATTCTGCCGGAGTTGTATTTTAAAAAAATAATTTTAGTGGAAAGATTCTGGCTACTGATTGTGACATCAATGGTCACTACATTTACTTGTTTTCAGTGCAAATATGACTTGTATTATTGCTAATGTCTATGGGTATAATTCACCAAAGGATAATAAGGTCTTTTTAATAAATTAGAACACGTATACGTCATATGTTATCTAAATTTCCAAATTCTTCCTAATATTTGGGGGGTGATTTTAATGTTGTTTGAATTGTACCTTGGACAGATGGCCCCCCAATCTACTAACACTAATTCTGATATTTATTATCCTTTATGCAAACTTTTCTGTTGTTGATGTGTGGCGAGAAACCATCCCTTGCAAAAAGTATTCACATGGAGCAATAATTCTTTCTAGACAATCCCGACTTGATTTTTGGTTGACCTCAGCAGAGTTATAAATAAAGACTGAGATACTTCCCTCACCATTTCTGATCATAAGGCCATTTCTATCGGTCTTTAGTGTATCCTCTGCCCACTGAGTAAAAGATCCTCATATTGGAAAATTAACTCTCAATCTTCAACACAATGAGGTTCCACAAAAATGATAACTTAATTCTTTATTGGCATTAAAGCTAATAAAGAGAATATTTTTGCAATAATTGGGAATTTTAAATATGAAATGGGAAGTATGTCAGAAATATAGTAGTTCGTAGCAAAAATAAGAAAAATAATGAAAACCAGATTATGGCCAGAATTTCGGCATTATTATGTTAAAAATGTAGATGATCTTACAGGTCAGAAAAAATGAGCTTGTTGATCAGAAACATAATTTAGAGGATATATATAAACAGAAGGCTGAAGGTGCCTTATCAGATCTCGACGGAATTGGCTAGAGGAGGGTGAGATTTTTTAGATTAGAAAAGGCAGCGAGTAAAAAATTCTATCAGCAATTGTATTGATGGGAATGTAAACTGATGATTTAAGATAATTGCAGACTTTTGTGCTAAATTTTATAATGATTTATATTCTTCTAAATTTTGCCAGCAATCCGCCACAGAATTCTTTGATTCCTTATTCACATAAAACATTAATACTGAAGATTGTAGTCTGTGTGATGCACCCATTAGTCTTCAGAATTCTTGATCAATAAATAATTTAAAAAATAAACAAATCCCCAGGTACTGATGGGCTATCTGCAGAACTGTATAAAGCATTTAGTAAAAAAATAGCACCTTTTTACATAAAATGTTTTTAGAGAGTATTGAGAAAACAACGCTTCCTCCTCTTTATGTCAGGGGCAAATAACATTGATTCCCAAGCCCAATAGAGATCCCCTTTTAATAGAAAATTGGCGCCAATTCCTTATTGAATACTAATTAAAAATTATTGCCTTAGTCTTAGCAAAAAGACTAAAAACTTATTCTTAATAATATAATAGATGAGTGCCAATCAGGTTTTATACATCAGAGACATATTTCTAATAATATATGCTTGATTTTTTACTTATTGGATTATTCAGATCTTATTTCCACTGATAGCTTCATCCTTTTTCTGACATTACAAAGCATTTGATTGTTTAGAACATGAATTTATGTTACAATCCCACACAGAAGGGTTTCGGTAATTTTTTTTTGCAAAATGTATTAAAATGCTCTACTGTAAGGGAATAGCTCTATCCGACTCAATAATGGCACTTCTCTAGTTTCCTTTAAGCGTGGTGTAAGGCAAGGTTGCCCATCTCCCCATATCTTTTTCTAATAGCTACACAATTTTTAAATTTACATATTAAAGAGAGTCCTGTGAAGGGAATTTCTATTGCTGGTACGGAATTGATATTAGCCAACGGCAGATGATACAGCATTGTTTCTAAGAAATCTCTCAGATCCCCATTGCTTTAAACTCTCTTCAGTTTTTTCTAATGCATCTGGCCTTTGCTAATATAATAAATGTGAGTACTCCGATTAAAAATGTGCTGCATCCTCTATCTGTAACATTCCCATCAAAGTAGTGTCCATATTTAGGAATCAAAATAATAAAAGATACGAAACTAAGATGTCAGATGAATTTTAGTCCAGTTGTGGAGAAAAAAGCAAAAAAAATTAACGTTTGGTTGTTAAGAGATCTTCTTTGAAGGCAGAACTATGCTACTAAAGCAGACGGGATCTCCCGGTTATATACGCTGCTCAGTCTTTATTTGTGGATACTCTACTTGCAAGTGTTGATGTAATGTTACTTAAATTTCTTTGGAAAATAAAATCATTATATTAGAAAATCAGTCATTTGAACTTATTATAAAGGCGGCTTAAACTTTCATTGATTTGATTCTTTAATACCTTAAAGATAATGGCTTAAAGTTTCTTCACAATCAATTTCTATTTGGAGTTAATTGCAAGATATGTCTTTCTCATTAGGAGGTATAACATTTCCTTAATGTGCAATTATTCTGGTAGTAAACTTCCTATCAAACTTTCAATTATCATCAGCTAATGCTTCTGGCAGGGAGACTTATTTACAAGCTAATTCTCGCCACACAAATTTTTATTTGGAACAACTGTAATATTCTACATAAGAGGAAATCTTTGTTTCTTGAAAATTGTGTTCAAAATGGAGTGATGTTAGTAACAGCCGTTTTTGATAGTGATGGTAATTCTTAGTTAGCTGATTTTTAGTTCAAGATATCATTTCCAGTATCTAGTAAAGATTTAATATAGTTTCAAAGCCATCTCTTTAGAAATACTGTATGCTGTTTAGAAACAATAATAGTGCCACAGTGATGTTAGTGTTTGTTCCCTAGCCTGAACCATGGGTGGTTCTATTGTTTTTCAGGGATAAAATTCCACAAATCAGGTCGTTATTTTGGACATCGTCACTTCTATTCCTCCTCCATTTCTTATTGGAATAACCTTTTTGATGATATTAAGTGGTGTATGGTGGTCACTCCCTCAGAAATTCTTTCTAACAAATAAAAATTAAGAAATATCCTATAAAATTATTCAAAGATTTATCCAGTTAAGTACTTTTACCAGAAATTTAGAGTGACCTGATAATCCTGCTCTTTTTGTGAAACCCTCCACTGAAACTGGATCATTGTTTGGGATGTCCCTTTACTTTGTCTTTTCTGGAATATTGATGCTTGATGTCCAAAATGTTTTTTTGTAACTTTTATTTATCATATAGAAACATTCTTTTTGGGTTTATGGTTAAAGACAAGAATTACTTAATGCAAGTTTTTGTATAAACTCCTTTTATTTATTGGAAAGTTTTATATTCATAAGTGTAAAACATGGAAAAGTAAACCCCACTTTAACTTTTTCAAACAAGATTTGAAGATGTATTTAATACAATTTCAACTTTGTTAACAAGGAAAGCAATGAAAACATCCAGAATTTGGCCATGTCAATATTTCCTAATATATTATCTATTGCCCTCTTTTATTCTTCTTCTTCTCTTTTTCTCTTCTCTAATTTTCTGGAATATTGGTTTTATTTTTTTTTGCATGTACCAACTTGTTGGTTCTCTTGCAATTAAAAAATAAAAAATATAAAAAAAAAAAAAAAAAACCACAGCCAGAGAGCCGCAGTACAGTGCAACTCATGCAACATGACCGGCTCTGTGGCGTACTATGACTTTAAAATTTCAACACTATGCTTCTGCTCCCAGCGATGATAATGCGTGGGAAAACTAACCGATACAGCCCTGAAGCTTCCGTGGATTACAGCGGTTAAATCTGTGAATCCAGCAGGAGGAAAATTGCTGTCGTGTTTGAAACATGTGTCGATGATTTGGGAGCATCAATAGTAAAGTATGTAGTTTATTTAAAATATTCAGGCAAATATATGTGACAGAGACGCGTGAGGTGTGTGTGATTGACTCTCACCTGCGTCCCAATGTCCATACTATCCATCCTAAATAGTATGAGATTAAAAATAAGTGTGTCCCAAAGCATAGTATGTTGAAAAGAGTATGCCAAACAGGTCCGGATGGTCGTTTACTAGTTCGGTAGATTTCGAAGGTGGATCCGTGCCACTATAGACAAATCCGGCGAAAATACGAAGTAACGCAGCGCCGCCATTAATGCGTGCCTTGCTGCTAAGGAAGTCGCCGAAGTAGCGTGTGGTCCGTAGGCTGTAGCAGTGTTAGATTAGTTTTTTAGTAGTAGCTGTCCGTGATGCCAGGATGAGGTGTTGTGTGGTTGGTTTTTTGACAACAGCACAAAACTACAGGCGGGAAAAAAACGTTGTGTAATCCCCGACGCTTTGTTGCACATTGCCGGCCATGTCGGCCATACGGTGTGCCCAGAGTCCTCGTCGAGCGGAGGACCAAGCCATAGCGTCAAACGTGGATGAAACACAAAACCGAGATGTCATCGCCGGCCAGTGAAAATAAAATAATTTGAATAACTGTAAGAACATGTATTTTATTGCTACAACTGGTCCGGCTCTAAGCCTCCTTAAAACTATTTTGGTGTGGCGTACAGCCAAAACAATAAAGAATGTCGGTAGGTGTAAAAAAATGTAAGAGATTTTTTTATTGCCACAATAAGTGTATTGTGATTGTCAAAACATTTTAGTACTAAGCTGAAGTTTTATTAGGTTTAGTGGATGGTACAATGTTTTACATGGTAGGCTTAATTTCTGGTAGATACACTTTTTATTTTTGAATTATTAGGCTATTCATATTATTATTATTAAGGATTATTGCGATTTGATTTATCTTGACTCATTTTGGGATAAATATAGCTACGGGCTACACAAGTAGCATTGACTTTTTCTCAAGAAAACAACTCACTAACTAATGCTGTAACCATACAGAGAGCCCTATCAGCTGGCAGTATTATTTAAAAATAACCAATTAAATATAAGCCATTTGTATTCTAATAAAAACTTTATTAATGATATAAGTAAAAGATATAAATAAAGTGAATACAGTACCCCATTCAGCCAAAAAAGGTTCTGTGGGAGGGGCGCTAGCTGACGCGTTGGTCATTCTGAGAGATTTACCTCTAGAGAAGGTAAGTGGGAATACTTAAAATAATTTTGAAAAACAGTTTACAAGAACATAACATGATACGTTGTTTGATGTGAAGATTTTTTAATCTGTATTTCTAGCAGTCACCATTTACAAAACGGTATTGAATTTCGTAATAAAATTGACAGAATCTGAGAGCTGAGAATTTTTTCTATCATAAGTACCTGCTCTGTTAGTCTGTCGGTCTCTGTGTCCTCTACTTCGCGATTTTTTCTGTGGTGAGAAAAGATGGGCGTGAGAGCGTTGTGAAAAGCGTCAATTGCGTGTGTCTCACATTTGTATTGCATTTGTATTAGCTTTGAAGAGTAAAAAAATATCCGTTGGGTCTTAACGCAATACAATGGCAAGTCTGGTCGGACCTAAAAGGGGGAAAAAATAATTAATTGGGGGTCGGTCCTAAATTGACAGGTCGGTCGGGTTATGGCAAACAAGAATATTTTTAGGATGGCCTAATAATTATTTGAAACTTGTGAAGCTTGTGAACATATTAGCAACACAGCTAGTAATGACAGCGTTCGGTTTTATTGTTGTCATCAATTAATACACTTCTTAATTACATTAAATTACATTTTTACATTATTACATTATGTTGTCAAAAATTACCTTTATCGGTAAGTTTTGGCCACTGCCTGACATCATCTACCCTTTCACCAGACATTTTCTTTAATGAGCAGGATGCGCTTTAATTGAAATGTCATTAGAGGGCACCGGCAAGTGTCACACCGTCACACTTCGCAGGCACGCAGTAATGGCGGCAGGCAAGATGGCGGCGCCCATAGAGTTCGCGGCGGATTTGTGTATAAAGGCTAATATTGCCCACAACCCATTGCGCGTTGGACGAGGATTCAGTTCAGAACTACAAAAACAAGTAAAAAGTGTTAAAAAAAAAACAGGATGACAGGATGAGTCCATAGAGAGCGAAGACGTTGTATGACGTGATAGTATGTCCCAAAGCTTGTCTACTCTTTTGCTACACACTCAAAAGTAAGTACCTTTTGTTCACAAAAAGAGTACATACTTTGAGGGCGTAGTCTTCCTGAAAAACAGTTTCACTTCCTGTACGTGAAAGAAAGTGAAAGGAATTTCAGTTCAACACGACAGATCAGAGGAGTAAAAAGGACGATATACATTATCTGAGGTGAGTGTTTCATCTTTCTTTAGTTGTTTATGTGTGTGTGTAGTGTGTTTATTGTTTAATGTGTTTATTTGTTTTGGCTATACTTGTAAGGTCCGAATGTCCTCACTTATATCTGAAATACTTTCACAACCCACTAGTGAGGACGTTTGACTGGTCCTCGCTATTTTAAAAGACATATAAATCAACCAAATCAAGTTTTTATTTCAATCTAATGATGTGCACGTTTCTGTGATGGGTAGATTTAGGAGTAGGGGATGGGAAAATATCATTGATCTGATATAAAATCAATGGAAGTCTATATGCAGTGTCCTCACTAAGATAGCAATACAAACGTTTGTGTGTGTGTGCTTCTGAGACTTTTTGTCATTTGCAGACAGTTTTGATATAATACTGCCTTCTTCTGTCTATATGATGAACTCATAACAGAGTCATTCATTGAAACCAGCAGCACTGAAATTAACTGTGAGTGTTGAACAAAACAGTGTTGTAGAAATATAGAAATACCTCTCAAATATCCCATTGCGAAAATAAAGCAAACATAAATATATACAATTTGATTGGTTTTCAATGCAGATGTGTGAAATGTGTGATTGGAAAAATATGCATAATAAAGCACATGATCTGTGCTTTTACACATGTGCTGAAATCCTATGAAGATTAGAGGCGTTTATCTGAAGTAAACTAAAACTGACAATTGCGAGATAAATCCACTGCTTTAATGAAAAAACAGCAAACTTTTCGGTCATCCCTTACGAAAAAGAAGTTTATTCAAGTGTACTATTAGTATACTTCTTTTAAACTAAAAATAAAATATACTTTCAGTTTTAATTTTTATGTACTTCACAGAAATATACATTATGTACTTCTCAAAAATATACTCATTAGTATTCTCAGTGTGAACATTCACTATTCTTTACCAACAGAACTGCATCTTTTTTCCAATTACATTTTAAGGCATATCAATTCACACAGGATGAGTGCAAAAAGTGCATTTTTTAATCTCTTTTTGTGTTCTATTTTTAGGCACAAACTGTTTTAAATACACAATGCAGTTGCATTGTTTAAAATAAAATAGATATAAAAACAATGTTTCCATGTTTTCTGAACACACACACAAAAAAAGTGACTTCTTTTTCAGCAACATCGAACCACAGAAAAGATTATACTAATAATCTCATTTTAAAACAGCGTAGAGATTTGAACAATTGGACTTCTAAACTTTTGCAATTGGACCTACAACAGATTTGAAGCAGCAAGCTTATTTTAAGACAGCAGTTTAGACATGAGTGACCGGACTCCGTTTGACAGCTTTGAAGCATCCAGGTCCAGGAGAAGTTTCTGAAATACCTCAAAGGTATACTTTAGATGCCTGGGATAATGGAGAATCAATGCATAGGTCAAACCAAGAAGGACACAGCAAGCCCTGGGAAACCTGTGAGAACTTTCACACCCTCGATAACAATTCCAGTGCCCTTTGGACTGTCACTAGAAGCGACAATAATACTAAGTATTATTATAATAATAAGTATATAATAATAATAAGTATTGGCCAATACCGAGCCCACGTTCAGACATAAACACTGAAGCTCTGCAACAAAAAATAGCATAGCACTATGACAGGAGACAGACAAATTTGTTGAATAAAGTCATTATTATTGTTTTGTTTTTGCGAACAAAAATATTCATGGCACTACAAAACATACATAAAACCATTGACGGTTTTAACAATGTCTTTAGTACCTTTCTGGACCTTTAAGGTGCTCTAAGCGATCCTAGGTGGAGTAACTTCCTGTTGATGTTCGAAGTGTTGTCAAACAAAACAGAGGCTAGCTAGACCCTCCTCCCCCTCCCCTCTGTGCTTCCTGAAACAGTCATGAACGCGCATTTAAAATCATCTTGTCAGTGATTGGGTGGAGCATGTTATTATGTTCGTGGTCCGTTTTGGAGCTTGTGGGGACTACAGAGACCGCGTTTTTTTTACGGTGTGTTAGGGGACAGGCAGCTAGCAGATAGTGAGGGATGTTGCTGTATGTGACAAAAATGTTTTGGCCTAAAAACGCGTGACTTCGCTTAGAGCACCTTTAACACTCTGAGGTCTTGAGGTATTGCCGGCGATACCACCGCGTTTTTTTTTTTACCAGTGGAAAGACTCAAATACTCCATCAATGTTGCACATACAATTAAGAGCTATACACCATTTAATCTGTGGAATATCTAAAGAAAACTACATGATGGCGTGACTTGTCTCCTCTGAACGAAGTCATCTGAGTTCTCAAAATGAAGTGTAATTAGTAAAAAATTGACTTATGTCTAAAGAAACCATTCAGGTTTTAAATTGTGTAAGTCAAATCGAAAAACAAACCTTCTGTGTTTATGTAATCTGTATGAAAGAGAGCCATGTCAGAAGTCCGTGATTCAGCTCATTATCCGCTAGCGAGCGCTATTCAGATGCAATTCTGAGGCAATACATGCATACATCGTCTCAATCGTGTTTATTTTCTTGAAAAGTGTTTTGAATAGCTAACTATGGCTATTCAATGCAGAAGAGCTGAAGGCCACTATCAGAGCCCAGGTTGCTCTGATAGTGGCCTTCAGCTTCTGCATGTTGGATCTGGCATATCGCATCTTCCTCTTCCCAATACCCCATAGATTTCCTATGAGGTTAACATCAGGTGAGTTTTCTGGCCTTAAACCAGGTACTGGTAGCTTTGGCACTGTGTGCAGGTGCCAAGTCCTGTTGGAAAATGAAATCTGCATCTCCATAAAGTTGGTCAGCGCAGGAAGCATGAAGTGCTCTAAAACTTCCTGGTATACGGCTGCGTTGACCTTGGACCTCAGAAAACACAGTGGACCAACACCAGCAGATGACATGGCACCCCAAACCATCACTGACTGTGGAAACTTTACACTGGACCTCAAGCAATGTGGATTGTGTGCCTCTCCTCTCTTCCTCCAGACTCTGGGACCCTGATTTTACTTTCATCAGAGAACATAACTTTGGACCACTCAGCAGCAGTCCAGTCCTTTTTGTCTTTAGCCCAGGCGAGACGCTTCTGACGCTGTCTGTTGTTCAAGAGTGGCTTGACACAAAGAATGCGACAGCTGAAACCCATGTCTTGCATACGTCTGTGCGTAGGTTCTTGAAGCACTGACTCCAGCTGCAGTCCACTCTTGTGAATCCCCCACATTTTTGAATGGGTTTTGTTTCACAATCCTCTCCAGGGTGCGGTTATCCCTATTGCTTGTACACTTTTTTTCTACCACATCTTTTCCTTCCCTTCGCCTCTCTATTAATGTGCTTGGACACAGAGCTCTGTGAACAGCCAGCCTCTTTTGCAATGACCTTTTGTGTCTTGCCCTCCTTGTGCAAGGTGTCAATGGTCGTCTTTTGGACAACTGTCAAGTCAGAAGTCTTCCCCATGATTGTGTAGCCTACAGAACTAGACTGAGAGAGGCTTGCAGGTGTTTTTAGCAGGTGTCTTCAATATTGAACCTTTTCACAATAGTTAATTTTCTGAGATACTGAATTTGGGATTTTCCTTAGTTGTCAGTTATAATCGTCAAAATTAAAAGAAATATGAAATATATATCAGTCTGGTGTAATGAATGAATATATATACAAGTTTCACTTTTTGAATGGAATTAGTGAAATAAATCAACTTTTGATGATATTCTAATATGACCAGTACCTGTATATAATATTATTTTTTGGCCTCAGTGAAGTAAGTTTTTTTTTTTGCAATAACCACGCATAAACGTTATTCCTCCAAAAATACAAACACGTACATACATGTTTCTCACATATTATTGTAACATAGTTTGTGCTGAATACAGTAATGACACTTTTGTCATTAATATGTTTATGAACAATTGAAAAAAGCACAAATGTCAGGGCATGTCAAAATTTCTCCAGGCCCCAAATCAGCCTCAGACTCCAGAGGGTTAAAAGGTGCAATGTCGTTCCTGCCTATGTGTGGATTAGATACCCTCAGATTTTATTAAAAATATATTTGTGTTCTGAAGACAAACTAAGGTCTTTGGGATGACATGAGAGTGAGTACTTAATTAAAGAAATGTAATTTTTGGGTGTCTCAAACGTTACCGATGCTCAAACGTTACCGCTACCGATGCTCAAACGGCATCTTGGGCAAATGTGGCTCAGCTGTGTGAGCAGAAGTGCTGCCAGGTGTCTGGCAAGAAATAGAATAGTGTACAAATGTTCAGGGATTGCAGTTGTTCAGTACAGTGTTGTTCAGTGCAAGATTTTGATGTTAAAGTTAAATTAAGTAAGGGAAAATATTTGCACTAAATGTTAAAAACTAATTCTGTATGTAACAATGATAGAGACACTGCTGTTTACATTTAGTATGGTAAATAAAATATTTATAGTATAGGTATAAAAATATTTTAGTAGGCCTAATGAAATTTGAAGTAAATGAGAAATAATGCAAAGGAAAGTAAATTTTTTTGAAATTTTGCACTTTCTTGCGCCTGAATGTTAATATGGCCCTCCTATGGAGGTGTCAATCACAGAAATGGCCCCCAGCCAATTGAGTTTGAGACCCTTGCTTTAACTGATTCCTCTCAGCCTACCTAGAATAAATTGTAAACAAATGGCTTGCATGCTTCATTATAAACGTTATCTTCAGTAGTTCCATCTCAGTTTTCAGTCTTTGTCCAAGTGCTCCTCCTTTGGCACGAAACAGTGTCAGCAGCTTGGGAATGTGAAGATCCAATGAGGACATAAATTTAGGTGCCAGCTGCACGGTGGTTATTCTCTGAAATTCTGCAGTCAACTGAAATATGGAATGACAGAAATTAATTTAAGAAACGGTTTACAGAAGAGACTTTAGATACATTATGTCTCTAAACATGACTAGCTCATAAAAACTGTGTTGGTGATTGATATTGCTAACTGTGCTACTTTGGTAATGCAAATGTTATAAAGCAAAAAAATGGATTAGAGCAAATCAGATAAAGCGATTTGGGAAATGCTCATTGTGGTTTGAAAACTTGCCACTGATTGTAAGATTCAAATAGTGTTCTAATAATATATATTGACGAGACTGAGTGTATGTTGACATCTTTTTTTTTTCTTCTTACGTCTCTTACTGAAAACCAGTTTGACTTGTTTTGTAGAAGTGAAAGAAGTTTCAGCACCCTTGTTTAACACAACAGTTCAGACAAAACAGAATGATCTACAATATTACCTATGGTGAGGTGTTCATTTTCTTTAGTTGTTTGTGTGTGTGTGGTGTGTGTGTGTGTGTGTGTGTGGGTGCGCGTTGTGTGTTGTTTTATGATGTGCCATTGATAACTTTGTGCTTCTGAGACTTTAATGTTGTGCTGAAGTCATATTGATGAATTTATTTGAGTTCCTAATGTCAGGATCGAACAGATGATCAAGTGTGTATTTTGTGTTATAAGTGAATCACAGAAAGCTGATGTTGTTACAGGCTGTGAAATCACTGTTCTTCTCTGTTGTATTGTGTTTATTTGTGAGTCTGTGATTCCTCAAACAGTATTTCTTATCATGTGCTCTAATCTATATATGAGCATATGTGAGTAGTGCGAGGGCTTTTAACAGTGCATTCATTGCTATAATATTCATGAGGTAAGATTAAAAGATCCGCTCCTCGCACTTCGCCCACCCATCACACCAGAACTGTTTTCAGAACTGGGCTGAAAAAAAACTACACTTTTTCCCCGGAAGACATATCGTTTCATACAGTCATGTGAGCACAATAATATCGAAACAATTTATAAGTATTGTTACATCCCTATTGTCATGGCTTTTTAAGCATTTCTTACACCCATGTATGGACTTAGTGACATGCTATGCAACATTCATACGTTTGACTAATCAGATGGATGTGCTTTAGATGCTGGCTCATGCAGAAGTGTTCCATATCGTCCACACCATGATGAAGTGTCTTGTTCCCTTCTCTGGGAACCTTCTTGGGCAAGATATTTTTGTGGTTACTACTGAAATTCAAACCATTTTAATATTTTTAAAGTAATTAGAAAAGATTTTGGCTACTAAGGTGACTATCACAGTTCTCCACTAGTACCCAATAATTTTATAATATTTATTATCTCATATTATTCATTTACATCATGAAAATATGTTCTTCCTTCTTTAGTCCTTCCACAGCAACACATCGTCAAGCCTCAACTTGTCACATCTGATATTTTGTCACACTTGAGCATGTTGATGCTGAAGGGGGTGGATTCTGGAATCCACTGCCTCTTCAATGGATATCCTTTGAGTGATTTTTAATAAGTTATTCATACAATTTTTATGCTTCTAAATATTAAATGATTTGAATGACAAGTTTATGAGGTTTTATGTAGTCTGCTTAATGAAATGTGCACGTTCCATATTTTTGAGAGCACACAATTGTCTGTGCTTCTCATTGAGAGAAAAGTACAACTTATCTGTCTGTTTGGGAAAAAATGCCTGATTAAAGCTCTCGCTCAATCAACTTCAGTCTTGGAGAAGATGTGTGTCCTTTGTGTGTCCGTTAGTATTCTTTTCTACAGATCCCAGACTTCTTAGGTGAATAACCAGCACCTTGGGGAGATGGTGACTTGTTGTGCTTGATTATCTGGTGCCTAGATAATAGATGTAGTTCTCTGACCCAGGGGGTCACCTCGTCCCTAACTCAGTGACTGGTTTTTAGCCGTATCATCGATATGCTTCATCGAAACACCGAGATGCTTCTGCCTATCAGTCCATTTGTGGAAATTTCCTATGTTTATAATTTTTCTTAACCAATCAGAATCATTCAACCTGTAGCTTAGACCTTGGTGAAATGTAAAACTGTGGTGTGAAAATGTAATGTAAGTAGAGTGGCCAATGACCTCCTTGTGAGAATTGAAGCTGGCTTCTGCTGATGAAACTGCAAACTATTCTCTTCAGTACATTTTTCTTCAATTTATTATAATTGAAGACTCCAGGTCTTAATTTATCATGTCTGGTCCTCAGGTCTTTAACTGTAAATTCTCCTACAATGCCCTTCTGTTTGCCTGCTTTTGTGACAAGAGTATGTGTGATTCTTGTGTGAGTTAGAGAGGAATTGCAAACTATTTAAGCCTCTGGGTTCTGAGGATTTTTGGGGCCCTGAAGAAATGTTGACATGCCCAGATATTTGTGCTTTTTTCAGTTTTTATAATCATATTAATGACAAAAGTTTCATTACACTGTATTCAGCTCAAACTAGGCTACCATAATATGTGAGCGGCATGTATGTACATGTTTAAATACTAAATATGTGTCCTCAAGACTTCTGGGTACTGAATGTAGAAGTCTAGAATTAGTATGCATGGAGATGTGAATAATCCTGAATAATGCTGTGATTCACACCTGAAGAGACAACGACCCGCATAATGAGCCTTTCAGTCAGGTATGTGTGGAAAGAATGAGAGTAGAATGATCTGAGGAGTAGTTTACTTTGTAGTTATTTAGAATATATTTAAAATTATAAATGAAAATCAAAGGCACATTTTGAGTACACAGTTTGACCTGGAAATAAATCATGTTCAAAGATATAAGTGAACATCACCTGGCATTCCAAGATGTTTGGTGTTTCTATGCACTGCTTCCAGTCAGTGATCTCACCATCATATTCATGCAGTTCAATGTGTGCCAATATCTGGTCACTAGGATTCTCAAATCCTATATGAGATAAAAGAAAAAAACAACAACAAACGTGAACATGCTGACAACAGGATCATATCAACTATTGTATTAAAGTTAATACAATGTCCACTCTCAACAGAAAACGTTTTGGTTACGTATGTAACCCTCGTTCCCTGAAGGAGGGAACGGAGACGTACATCAGTAGTGACCGACGAATTGGGATATAGCTAGAGAGCCCTATCAGCTTCAAGTAAACTACAACAAGCCAATGGAATTGGCGTGTGATATTTGCATAATGCGCACCGCCCCCGCCAGGTGGTATAATTAGGGGAGCAGATGCAATCGCACTCTGTTTTTCACTGAGGAGACAACCTAGGTCTGCACTGTAGTGAGGGCACAGGAACTGTGGCGACGGGATGTACGTCTCTGTTCCCTCCTTCAGGGAACAAGGGTTACATACGTAACCAAGATGTTCCCTTTCAGTCGGTCACGTTTGACGCACGTCAATAGTGACCAACGAATTGGGATCCCAAATAAAACGCCACAGTTACCGAACCCTTCCAGTGCCTAGCGTAAGCTCCAACCACCCGCACCGGGGGGCGGAGAAGGGGGCGAGCTTACACTGAAAGAGTTCCGCAAGACCCACTAAAGTAAGACTTAGACAACACAAACCCGTAGGGGACGCTGCGGAGGCCACAACCTAGCTCTGCTAAGGGAAAGATATGGGCTCACCGCGGGGAGTTGACCGTGGACAATACACATATGTGACGTCGGTGACGGACATTTGGCCTGGCATCAGACACTCCGCAATGTCCGAGCGCAAGGGGAGGCGGAGGAACTCGACAGGTTTTGCCAAGTGGGGAACTTACTGGAGTAAAGGATGCACATATCCGGCCCAGGGGGCGGGAATGACTTTGCAAGCCGACACTAGAACGGGTTCTTTGCTTTACCGGCTACAGGAGTACACGGGAAGATACCGGTTTCACATGAAGGATATAGAATCTAGCGAATGTGTTGGGTGTTGCCCTGCCCCAGCTCTTCAGATATCTGTCAGTGAGCTCTCAAGGCACTTGAGACACTGACGCACTGGTGGAGTGAGGCACTGGTGGAGTGAGCTCTCAAGGGCAAGGCATGCCTTGAGACTGATAAGCCAAGGCGGTTGCGTCCACTATCCAGTGGGATATCCTCTGCTTGGAGACAGCCTTTCCCTTCTGCTGGCCTCCGTGACAGACAAAGAGCTGATCTGAGGTCCTAAAGCTTTGCGCTCTGCTACTTAAAGGTGCTCTAAGTGATATCACGCGTTTTTAGGCCAAAACATTTTTTATCACATACAGCAAACATTTCCTCACTGTCCGCTAGCTGCCTGTCCCCTGAACACACTGTAAAAAACGTGGTCTGTGTAGTCGCCACAAGCTCCGAAAACAGCAATAAAAATAAACTGGTGCAGCCTGGACCACGAATCATAATAAACATGCTCCAGCCAATAACGGCAAGAATGATTTTAAATGCGCGTTCATGACGCTTTCAGGAAACACGGAGGGGAGGGGGAGGAGGAGGTGGAGGAGGGTCTAGCTAGCCTCTGTTTTGTTTGACAACACTTCGAACGTCAACAGGAAGTTACTCCGCCCAGGATCACTTAGAGAAGATCATCTTAAGAACATCTAAGTGTACTCAACTGTGCTATTTGAGACAGCATGAAATATGAAACTAAATTGTGCTCTTAGTATACTATCTCTGTTTTTAAAAAATATATTTAGTTACCACTTGTAGTACATTAAATGTACTATAATTAGTATCTAAATACATTTTTTTTAAATACAGAGATAGTATATTAAAAGCACATTTTTTAAATATATTTCATGCCGTCTCAAAATAGCACAGTTGAGTACACTTAGATAAAGGTGCCCTCGAATGAAAAATTGAATTTATCTTGGCATAGTTAATAAACAAGAGTTCAGTACATGGAAATGACATACAGTGAGTCTCAAACTCCATTGTTTCCTCCTTTCTTATATAAATCTCATTGTTTAAAAGACCTCCGAAGAACAGGCGAATCTCAACATAAACACCGACTGTTACGTAACAGTCGGGGTGTACGCCCCCAATATTTGCATATGCCAGCCCACGTTTCCAACATTATAAAAGGCATTAGACAAGGGCAGGCAGTAACGTCTGGATCTGCACAGCTGAATCATCAGACTAGGTAAGCAAGCAAGAACAATAGCGAAAAATGGCAGATGGAGCAATAATAACTGACATGATCCATGATAACATGATATTAGTGATATTGTAAACTGTCTTTCTAAATGTTTCGTTAGCATGTTGCTAATGTACTGTTAAATGTGGTTAAAGTTACCATTGGTTATTACTGTATTCACGGAGACAAGAGAGCCGTCGCTATTTTCATTTTTAAACACTTGCAGTCTGTATAATTCATAAACACAACTTCATTCTTTATAAATCTCTCCAACAGTGTAGCATTACCCGTTAGCCACGGAGCACTATCAAACTCATTCAGAATCAGAAGTAAACAATATAACAGTATACAATACTCACATAATCTGACGCATGCATGCCGCATGCATGACGAACACTTTGTAAAGATCCTTTTGAGGGTTATATTAGCTGTGTAAACTTTGTTAAGGCACTGTTTAAGGCAAGCGCGAGCTCTGTGGGCGGAGAGCACGGGATTTAAAGGGGCCGCAGCATAAAATCGCGCGTTTATAATGATGCCCCAAAATAGGCAGTTAAAAAAATTAATAAAAAAAAATCTATGGGTTATTTTGAGCTGAAACTTCACAGACACATTCAGTGGACACCTTAGACTTATATTACATATTTTAAAAACATAATCTAGGGCACCTTTAAGATGATCTTAAGTACTACAAAAGAAGAATTTTTAGTATATTAAGTACAAAATTAGTGCACAAAAATAGAGCACTTTAAGTATATTATAGAAATGTAATTTTTTTCACCTGGGTAGAGGAAGGGCGAGGCGGATTTAGTCTCCTCCCCTCAGGAACCTGACGATCAGGTCGTGCTTCCCCGACGACTTACATTTAACTGCATCATGATGTGTGGCAATAGCAGCAACATACACCTTAAGGGGAGAAGGAGACAGCCTTCACTCCAAGCCCTCTTGCAGGAAGGAAAGCACAGACCTGACCAAACATGATCGGGGGAACACCATTCGACGAACAGGTTCCACTTCAATGCATAGAGGCCAGCTGTGTGCCAGAGCATCCGTGCCGAGCGTGCCCTCGGTCAGGGAATAGAACAACTGGCATTGGGCAGTGTCTGGGGAGGCAAACAGATCTATCTGTGCAGTTCCGAAGCGCTGGCAAATCAGCTGGACCACCTGTGGATGGAGTCTCCGTTCGCCAGAGGAGGCTGCCGTGAGAGCTCTTCGGCTGCACGGTTGAGCACGCCTGGGACATGAATGACATGAAGCGCCCCTCAGATGTTTCTGACTCCATAGCAAGAGATGGCGGGCGAGTTGCGACATGCGACGGGAGCATAGACCACCCTGATGGATATACACAACCATTGCTGTCTGAGTGGACCAGTACGTGCTTGTCTGACAACAGCTCCTTGAAGCGGCCCAGTGTAAGACGTACTGCTAGCAACTCAAGGCAATTGATATGCCAATGCAGTTGAGGCCCCGTCCACAGACCTGATACTGCATGCCCGCTGTACGTGGCTCCCCACCCGGTGGCAGAAGCATCTGTGTAGAGCACAGCATGCCTGAACACTTGTTCGAAGGGAACGCAGGAACGAAGGATCCGACCACTGAGTGAGGGTGCGACGCCAGTTCGGTTTCGCAGGGACATGGAACGTACCGCGCTGCCAGGCCCACCTCGGCCCCCATCTTGATGTGGCCTCATATGAAGCAATCCAAGCATTGTGACTGCGGCTGCAGATGCCATATGCCCCAGGAGCCTTGTCCCAGTTGACTCGAAGACCCAATCGGCTGAGGTGAGCTAACAACATGTCTCTGTGTTCGCACAACTGCTCCCCGCGAGCTGGCCAGAATGAGCCAGTCGTCAAGGTAGTTGAGAATGCGAACACCCTGTTCCTTGTGGGGAACAATGGCCACCTCTGCAACCTTCGTAAAGATGAGGGGCGACAGGGCCAGCCCAAAGGGTAGGACTTTGTACTGATATGCCTGACTCTCGAACATAAACCATAGAAAGGGTCAGTGTCAAGGCAGAATCGAGACATGAAAGTACGCGTCCTTCAGGCCGATCGCTGCAAACCAATCCTGGGGCCAGAAGCATTCGAAAATGCGTTTCTGCGTAAGCATCTTGAACGGCAGCCTGTGAAGGGACCGATTCAGGACACGCAGATCCAGGATTGGCCGTAGCCCACCGCCCTTCTTGGGTACAATGAAGTTGGGGTTGTAAAACCCTGACTCCATATCGGCTGGAGGGACTGGCTCGATTGCATCCTTCGCCAGTAGGACAGCAATCTCCGCCCAGAGAACAGGTGCATTGTCCAGGGACACGCGAGTGTAATGGACACCCCTGAACACTGGGGAGGCCGGGTGAACTGAATTGTATAACCAAGTCTGATGGTACAAATGAGCCAGCGGGACGGGCTGGGAAGCGCTATCCAGGCTTCCAGACACCAAGCCAGCGGGACCAAAGGCACCACAGACGTACCGGCAGCAAAGCAGAGTGCTGGAACCCGACTCTGACAGCATAGCGAGTGGTGAGGCAGGGCCTCACGCTCTGACAGCCGCACCCTCTTGGCGCCCTCATCCAGGGTGGTGAAGGCGGAGGAGGGGCCAGGCCTGGCATGAATGCTATACGGCATTCTCCAAGACTTGGTCACCTCCTCATGCACTTCCGGGAAGAATGGCGGGCCGCCTACCAATCATCCAGCTGAGAGGGTTCGGGATGCGGTGGAGGATTCTAGACGAGCCCGACCTTTTCGGTAGCCCGGGAAAGCATAGCCATCAACTCGGGATCGGCCTCGGGCAACGCTACAGTCCCAGAGGGAGGCAAAGCACTGGAGTTTTCATCTCCCGAGGACACTTGCTCACCTTCTGATGCCGTAATTGACATCTGGACGCCCGCAGGAGCACCGAAGGACAAGACTGCTCGCTTCGTAGAGGGACCAGCACAATCCAACGGCAACACCACAGGCTACAGTGTTGTAGAAGGGGCAGAGACCCGTGGCCCGCGGAGCGGTGCTCGGTGGGGAAGCCCTGACCGTAATCCTCAGATCACCCTGACAGTAATCCTCAGATGCACCATCACCCCGGCCGGAGCCAGAGAAAATGGCTGCACGGGGCATAGGGGAGGGGACCCCCGCTCCCTGAGAACCAAGGAATGAGAGTCTGGATCTCAACACAGATAGTCTTGTTCCTGCAGTGAGAACATATAACATGATAACGACTGCATCCAGTAATGCACAGACAAAATGACATCTTGAAAAACAGGGTTCGTCTGTGAAGTTCTTTCAGAAGGGGAAATTAAGCTCTGATCTTGTGCTGAAGCACACAGAGAGCAGCCGCGATGTGATCAGGTACACCACTCCCTGATCACAAACACAGAGGAACTGGCCCAAAACGCAAACCGTTCAAACTGCACGGGCAACAAAATGCTGTAAAAACAGCAGTTGAGAGCTTTATAACAGCTCAGGCTCCTCTGAAGCTTGCGACCTCGCTGCAGCGTGGCGTCACACCAACACAGGACCGTTGTATCTTCTCAAGGCTTGTAGAGTTGCACTCTCATTCTAATAGCTGTTTGTAGGAACACATTGCATCTGCTCTCCTATTTATGCCACCTGGCGGGGGCGGTGTGCATTATGCAAATATATTTGTTGTAGTTTACTTGAAGCTTATAGGGCTCTCTAGCGATATCCCAATTCATTGGTCACGACTATGATTTTTGTTGTCTCATGCATGCAATTATTATTGCACATCATGTGAAGAAATGTTTGTATGGGCATATTATATTAAATATAAATTATATTTCAAATCATCAGTCAAAAGGTTAAATCAATGTAGTAAACACTTCCTAATCTGTCCAAAACAAGCCAAAGAAATGTCTATGAAATCTCTATGATCTTATGATAATCTCTATGTTATCTCTATGACATGGCGGCTACTGGTCTGTCAGAGAGGGGAAGCTCATTTTCGGCCTACATCATAAAATTGTCTATTTATTTAAAAGTAAATCTGCCCTACGTTCCTTTTCAAGAAAATGGTCTGTGACCCTGTCGTACCAACTAGGAGTCTTTTCAAGTGACTTGACCAGTGTCCTCTCAATGGCCAGCAGAGCTAGGCTGCTTAAACGGCCTTGGCCCATTGTGTTTCAGGTGTAGGACTTGAGTCGCTTTAAACAGGAGAAGCTCCTTTCTACACCTGCAGATGTAGCTCCAATTGTTGCCACTAATGAGAACAGTTTGTAAAGCTGAGGCATTGCACTGTCCAACTCCATGTCTTTAAGGAACACCAAGTAATCACACAGCTTTCCCCTGTTACCCTGCAAGTCCTGATCTGAATACAGGACTTGAAGTTCTGACCTCAGTCTTCCTGAATCAAAGTGATGGCCATAACTTTTCAGGACACTTTGGAAGGCCTCCTCTGGAAATACCTGTCTCATGTCATCAAATTTCCCTGGATTGACTAATTCTAAGAAGAGCATGCTTTCCAAATTTGAAAAACGTCGAGGAATCTGCTCCAAGATGTTATCAAGGATGGCCATGTACAGATTTCTGTATCGCACTTGGGGATCCTGCAATTGGGTCAGACGGCGCTTTCTCATGGGCTCATCTTGTGGGTCTGATGTGAGATCTGCTGTTTTGGCATAAATGGCTTGGAAAGCCCCCTCTGACCTCTTCTCTTTGACAAATGCAAGAAAGAAGAGATTCAATTCTGTTCTTGCAGTAAAGAACATCCATCGCCCTCTGCTGGACAATATCAAAGACCACATCAGTCTCAGAGAAGATTTGTTCATATGTGTACAACATGAACACAAACTCAAAATCCTCCAGTTTCCTCACAAAGCCTTTGGCACAATCCAGTGTATCATCATCCATTGTTGTGCAATGATGTTCTCAAATGTCTGCAGGATTCCATCATAATTGTTTGCCACAGTGCTCACTATCCGTGATGTGAAATTCCATTGAGTAGGAGCATTTCTGGGCAACCTTGAACAGCGTGCAGACTCCAGAAAAGATGTCCTCTTTGTGGATTTTGAAAAAAATGTGGCAAATCCAGAGAGTGATGCAAAAAAATTCTGCACTCAGGCAAGCATTTAGCCCCCTGTGACAGCACCAGATTCAGTCGGTGTGCATAGCAATGCACAAACATTGCACTGGGGGCTATTGCTTTCACTTTGGCCTGCAGACCATTGAGATCTGAAGCCATGACAGCAGCCCCATCATAGGTCTGTGCCACAAGCTTGTCCTTAAAATTGTAGCCCTGCATGTTCTCATTTAATATTTCAAAAACGGACTGGGCATCTCGCCCCCCCGAAACATCAAAAAATCCAATAAAGCGCTCCTGAATTTTACCTGCACTATCCACATAGCGAACAATGACAGAGAGTTGGGCACGGCAGGATATATCAGTTGTTTCATCCACCTGCCATCCAAAAAAGGGAGTCCTGAATTTCATCTCTGATCTGATCAGAAACGGTGGCTGCAAGAGCAGAGATCAAATCATTTTGAATAGTATGGGACATACCAGAAAACACAGTTGAGGACTCGAATTGTGTGGACAGGACAGAGTCATATTTAGCTAATGTTTCTGTGAACTCCCTGTAATTCCCCTTGTTGGATGATTCACTACTCTCATCATGTCCCCTAAATGACAGCTCCTGCCGGCCAAGCAAGGATGTCACATCAATAAGGCGGTTTAGGAAGGCCCTGTTTTGTTTGACTATTTCATTATGTTTAGCCACTTGAATGCGAGCACCTTCATTATTGCATGCTCAACCCTGATCCTGCCCATGCAACTTAATCTTGCACATGCACTCACATGTTCATTGCTCTTTCATGTCTTTTATATGCCCTGTCAAAGTTAGACAGATCTCCAAACCCCACCTTTGACCAAACAACACATCCGTGAGATGGTTTCATCAAGAGGCATGGCCAGCAGTACATTTTATTTGTCACAGCACTTCCAGTCAGCCAGCTAACTTTGTCATACCAGGAGAGCTGAAAAGACCTGTTATTTTTCCCTATCTTTTGCACTAAATCAATCTTAGGTGTTGATCTGCCCTGCTGTTTAATTCTAAGTTTTTCCTCGTAAGGAACACTTTCAAATGGCTTCGCCAAAATCAGGTCGACAATATTAGCACCGTCTGCCATCGTGCGCAGTTTCACCCACGACGCTAGCCTAGCCTACTAACGTTATATGAATGAATGAATGAATGAAGGAATGAATGAATGAACGATCTAAAAAAAAATATTAAACTCTGTAAAACTGAAACAAGGAATGTGGTGTATAATTGTGTGAAATGTATGATGAAAATCAAGCAATTTCGCCAAGCAAAATATCAAAGAAATAGGTTGCAGCAGTTTTTATTTCGACTGAACTTGAGAAATCCGCGATGGGACTGAGCGCGAATAGCTTCAGTGATTCCTTATAGTACAGAATCGCTGTCAGTCAAAAGGAGATGCAGTCTTTCGACAGACCCTCCAATCATCACGCAGAAGCTCGGAGTCCGGGCCAGCCCACTCCCCATTCACCCCCAGAGACGCTGAGCGTCCGTGGGCGGGACATAATCGCAGCGTTTATCCAATGACCGTCTAGTTTCGAAGCGCTGAAAAAAAACGTTCAAAGCAGCCCCATTGAAGTCAATGGATGCTGGGCTTCAATAGGGAAATGCACTGTGACGCTGCGGGAATGTATGAGAAGGAAATCGAGTCAGCCGACCTGCTATGTAACTGATTCTGAACGAACTCGTCTTTGAGATGAACGTTTTCTAACGTATTTTTAGTCAATAAAATGTAAATACAATAGTACATATTTGACCATTAATTTGTGACATTATAAGGGAAGCCGAGCTTCCCTTGCAGTCTTAAAGAAATCGCCACTGCTCTATGAAATTTTATGTATCATATTTGTTATATTATAGAGTATATAAATGTTAATGTGCAGTTTAATACATTTCTAATAGGGATGCACTGATACCAATACTAGTATCGGTATCGGCCCGATACCAAGCTCATGTACTTGTATTCGTACGTAAAATACCCCCGATACCAAAGACCTTTACTCACGTGACGTAACTGACAGATTTCAGCAGAAACAATGTCAGCCTCACTTCACTTTCACTTTTTTTCTTTTACCCAGGAAACTCAGATTTAGAGAATTCTGAGAGCATGTGAAGGCAGCATTAGCTTGATGCATTTTTGAGCTGATGCAGGTACTGTTGACTCTGTTTGCATGGATCACCTCAGAATTTGTGATTGAATAGTGTGCGCCGTCCGTAGAAGTGGCCGCATTAGTGGATAATGAGGTTACTCATGAACAACTGACATCTCTCTCTTTTCAGATTATATAAACAGAGAATATTTGTTTTCGATTTGACTTACATAATTTAAAACCTGACATTTCACCTTTTCTTTAGAGATATGTCTCATGTTTGTGTGATTAGTAGTCTCTAATTTACAGTTCATTTTCTGAGGAATATCAGAATGGACTTCATTGAGAGGGAGACAACAAATCGTGCATCATATTAGTTTTCTTTATTTTGCAAAAATCACAACATTTTGTATTTTGAGGGTACACAAATAAAAGAAGACATTTCACAGATTTGAAAGATGTATGTCCATGACTTTTATTTGTATGTCCAAAATTGGAGTATTTTGAGTCTCTTTCACACTGGAAAAAAACTGAGGTGGTATTGCCGGTGCAACCATCGACCCCTGAGTATAACAGATGAGTTTGGATGAGATGCCTCTTGAGAGACTTGACCTCATGACCTGATCTTATCATAGCTTAATTTCATTATTATAATAACATTTGAGTACCACATGTCAAGAGTAAAACTACTTCAGATCTTTTTCAGTGAATCAGTGAAAGACAATGACATCTGTGAAGGAGCTGCTCAAGAACTCACTACATGAACTGGTAATACATGATCTGAAGCTGTTTCAGGGGCACTTAAAGGACCATGGGCATATTTCAAATTCTAAAATGGAGTATGCAGATGTATTAGACACAGTGGATAATATGGTGGCACTAAAAAAAAAGCTGTGAAGATCACATCAAATATCCTGAAAAAAAAGATTAACCAGAACCATCTAGCTATTGAATTTAGAGACAAACACAAAAAAGGTAAAATAATTAAAATTACATTAATTCAATTGAACTGCTTTCTCTTTTTTGATATTTACCAAGAGTTTTTAATAAGTGTGATGGTTTCAATGCAAATAATGAAGTAATGGCTAAGTTTCAGTTTTTCTCTTTGATTTATGTGTTTGTGTATTTAATGTAGCTGTATTTTCATTCAGCTTAATCTCTCTCTCCACACACAGCTCAGGCTGAGGGCAATACAGAGACTTCCTCCTGTTGGAGCTGATTCCAAACAGATAAGGGGTAAATAAAGATGTTTTTATACACAATTACCCTGTACCTACGTCCATTTTAGTCAAATTTAGACACAATAGAGTGCCCCAAAAACAGCAAGAACAAATCACATAATTTAAATAGCTCTGAAGCTGCATCTTAAATTATTTAAACACAACCTTTAACCCATTAACATTTTTTCAAGCTGATGCAGGCGTTCACTCTGTTGCATGGATCACCTCAGAATTTGTGTTTGAATAGTGCATGCTCTCCATGGGTGTGGCCGCATTAGTGGATAATGAGATGACTCGTGAATTAATGACATCTCTCTTTTCAAACAGATTACATAAACAGAGAATACAGATGGCAGATCGTGCATCATGTAAGTTTTCTTTATTTTGCAAAAAGCACAACATTTTGTTTTTACCTTGAGTGCACACAAATAAAAGTAGACATTCTGTAGTTTCAATTGATGTAGTAATTTTGTCTGTATGACAAAAAATGACAAAGTATTTTAAGTCGATTTAGCTGCTATGTGAAGAAAATCCAGCATGTTTCCCGACCCCTGAATGTTAAATTAACAACTTTGAATGGAAACATAGCGACAGAAGCACTGTTAATTTAACACTAGGCATTTTGCTGTATAATGTTAAAGTTGACACTTAATAAATCCAATTAATCCATGTCTCCATTTCAGTCCAAATGAGCAGCAGTGCCCATGCTGGAGTCAGTGTTGATCTGAGAGCTGAAACAGGATCAACTGTAAATGCTCCTTTACTCATTGGAAACACAATCACAGGCCCAGTGAACATCAACTACAGCTTAAACTCTGCAGGAAAAGGTATCTGTATAACTCTACTTACTGAAACACAGTGCCTATTAGCAGACAGTTGCGAAACCTATTCCTAATGAAGTTGGTTTTATGGCAATATTGTTATTTTTTTACTTCTTCCATTTTCTCTCTCCTCACAGAGCCAGAAAAACCAGAGACAGCGGAGAAATACACATTAAAACAAGGTACAACAGTCAGATTCTCTCACACTGCACCAACAGATGTTGACGGGTTAATTCGGAACATTTTCAATCTGCATTTGTCGGGTTGTTTGAACAAGGACATAATCATTGTCGGCATCTCTTTGTGTAGTGTGAACTACTCTTTGAGATGGACTCAGAAATGATTTAGACAGGTTGGATGTAATTTAAAATTGGGACATCAGTCCAGGGACCTAATGTATAGAAATTAATTTTGTGTTTTAATCCTAAAAATGTACACACAATATACATGATCTGTGAACAAATTACTTAGAAAACTGTGTTTAAGTTTATTGTATAAATATAAATATACAAATTTAATGTATGATTATTCATGACATCTAAACTCTGCTGAAGTGCAGTGGCATTGTTCATAATTATTACTATTCATAATTATTATTAACATCAGAATTGAGACTGAAAGTGAGGGGTGATGTACTGTATCACCAGATCCAACCAGAAACAACCTCTGAGCTTTTCTAAAGCAAAATAGTCCTGTGAACTACCAGATGTGACTGGCAATGACTACCTTATATACACTCACCTAAAGGATTATTAGGAACACCTGTTCAATTTCTCATTAATGCAATTATCTAATCAACCAATCACATGGCAGTTGCTTCAATGCATTTAGGGGTGTGGTCCTGGTCAAGACAATCTCCTAAACTCCAAACTGAATATCAGAATGGGAAAGAAAGGTGATTTAAGCAATTTTGAGCGTGACATGGTTGTTGGTGCCAGACGGGCCGGTCTGAGTTTTTCACAATCTGCTCAGTTACTGGGATTTTCACGCACAACCATTTCTAGGGTTTACAAAGAATGGTGTGAAAAGGGAAAAACATCCAGTATGCGGCAGTCCTGTGGGTGAAAATGCCTTGTTGATGCTAGAGGTCAGAGGAGAATGGGCCGACTGATTCAAGCTGATAGAAGAGCAACTTTGACTGAAATAACCACTCGTTACAACCGAGGTATGCAGCAAAGCATTTGTGAAGCCACAACATGCCCAACCTTGAGGTGGATGGGCTACAACAGCAGAAGACCCCACCGGGTACCACTCATCTCCACTACAAATAGGAAAAAGAGGCTACAATTTGCACGAGCTCACCAAAATTGGACAGTTGAAGACTGGAAAAATGTTTCCTAGTCTGATGAGTCTCAATTTCTGTTGAGACATTCAGATGGTAGAGTCAGAATTTGGCGTAAACAGAATGAGAACATGGATCCATCATGCCTTGTTACCACTGTGCAGGCTGGTGGTGGTGGTGTAATGGTGTGGGGGATGTTTTCTTGGCACACTTTAGGCCCCTTAGTGCCAATTGGGCATCGTTTAAATGCCACGGCCTACCTGAGCATTTGTTTCTGACCATGTCCATCCCTTTATGACCACCATGTACCCATCCTCTGATGGCTACTTCCAGCAGGGTAATGCACCATGTCACAAAGCTCGAATCATTTCAAATTGGTTTCTTGAACATGACAATGAGTTCACTGTACTAAAATGGCCCCCACAGTCACCAGATCTCAACCCAATAGAGCATCTTTGGGATGTGGTGAAACGGGAGCTTCATGCCCTGGATGTGCATCCCACAAATCTCCATCAACTGCAAGATGCTATCCTATCAATATGGGCCAACATTTCTAAAGAATGCTTTCAGCACCTTGTTGAATCAATGCCATATAGAATTAAGGCAGTTCTGAAGGCGAAAGGGGGTCAAACACAGTATTAGTATGGTGTTCCTAATAATCCTTTAGGTGAGTGTATACCTTATATACAAAAAATGTGCGCATTCACTGACAGTTCCTGAAACTGTTCTCTACAGTCTCTGCACTGAATTAACAGAATAAGGCATTAGGGCAGAGTTTCCCAAACTGGGGTTCCAGGAAATTGCAGGGGGTTCGTAAGTTGATGACAAGCAATTAATTAAATTACAATTAAATCTTTAAAAATCAAACAAATATGCTAATGACTATGTAAATAAAAAATCTAAATAAAACTTAACAAAAAGCATGTGAAGCATGTGTCTGCTCAATTCAGCGTGGGCTGAACGAGTCGCAGCACAGATCAGCAGCACAGATCAGCTGTAGGAGTCAGATTTCACCTCACTTCGCCCATTTCACCTCACATTTGACTGATAAGTTGATGGAGGAAGATTTGGTTTCAAAGCAAAATGTAAAAGCGCCTTAAGAAAGTTTGTCAATGTTTTGTTGTTGTGTTTTTCATTAAGAATAATAATGAACCCATCTTTAAAATGCATTCATAACAGTGCGTGTCCACTGAATGAGCAATGAACACATGTCCGGTCAACATTGGAAAGATGTTTTTTGGTAACTGTACCAAAATAAATATCTCTAATAAATATCTCATTTGTTTCCAACAATGTTATAAGCATTCTTGTAAAACAAAAGCTATATCTTCTTATAGCAACAAAGCTTCAGTGCTTAGCCTCTAATAAACTACCAGAAGAATTTGCAGGGCCAAGCTTTACTAAACTCATTCGGTCGGTGAGGCTCTCTGGTCATGTGGTGTGACTCAAACACAATCATATTTATGAAATCATAAAATAAAAGTTATTTCAGTCTCAATCATGATTTTGTTAACATTTTATATGTCTGTATTTCCACTTCAATGTATTATTAGAGCCTATTTGATGCTTCAGCTTAAACTAATTGAAGATTATATTTTATTTCAGCTAATGTTTACTTTGCTCCAGGTTAGGAACATGTTTTGTGTTTATAGAAAATTGACAAACATATGAGAATCCATATGTGCATGCTTTTAAGCTAAAAAGCTATATGAAATGCCATAGAGGTAACATAATTGTTCAGACACTTTGCATCATAGAAATACATTATATTTTAAAGTATATAATAGAATACCATTATTTTAAATTGTAATAATATTTCACAGTATTGCTGTTTTTTCTGTATGTTTGATATACACCATATGATGAGCTTGAGACATGATCACAGAGGGTTTTTTCACAGCCTACCTGTCTGAAAGAGCTCATTATTATGCAGCTCATTACAGGTCATTATTATGTGATTCTTTTGTCTTCTCGGTGAGAATCCCATTATTCATGATGATTCACGCCTCCACGCATACTGTTCTTGACAAAAGTGTCTTACAAAAACTAAATCAATATATTGTTTTATATGAAGGAGTAGGCAGCATAATTTTTACATAATTCTGAAGCAAAAACTCTAGTCTACAACCTCCAATACCCAGAAGTCTTGTAAACACAGATTTAATATACTTTTTTGGCCTTATTTCAGTGACTTAGGTTTTTTGTTTTTTCAATAACCACGCATAAACATTATTCCTTCAAAAATACAAACATGTACATACATGTTCCTCACATATTGGTAGCCTACTTTGTGCTGAATACAGTGTAATGACACTGTGTCATTAATATGTTTATGAACAACTGAAAAAAGCACAAATGTCAGGGCATGTCAAAACTTCTCCAGGCCCCAAATCAGCCTCAGACTCCAGAGGGTTAATAGAACAGTGTCTGATTTTACTAATGGTTACATGGTTTACAGTGACATTACTGCACTATCAGCATTAATCAAGGTGTTTCAAGTTTTTATCACATGTGATGTAGTAATGTTTGTAATTGGAACTGCAGACCAGGTTACAAATTACATATGTTTCATTAAGAATTTATAAAAATCATGATCACTTGTTTCAATCTTTTTTAAAGGCTCATCTGCAGACAACAGACAAGCTACTCTTCATGATTACACAGAAACCATCCTCAAACTGAAGAACAAATTAAGACAGGACTACACACGGATATTGGTTGGTAATTCACTGACGGGTCATCAGAAAAACCTGAACGATATTTACACTGATTTATATGTGGTGGAGAATGAGACTGGAGGAAGAGTAAATGACCATGAGGAGACAGATCGAATTGAATCAGAAACAATATGATGCCAAGGACACACCAATCCAATGCAATAACATTTTTAAAGTCAATGAAAACAAAAATGTACTGACAATGGGGATCGCAGGGGTAGGAAAAACTGTGTCTGTCAATAAATTCATCCTTGACTGGGTTGAAGGAACAGAAAATCAGGATATAGCCTTCATTTTCCCTCTGCCGTTCCGTCAGCTAAACTTGATTACAGAGAACTGCAGTCTCATGGGACTGATTCACGAATACTTCTTTAGTGATCCTAAAGAACTGCCCTATCTTCCTGAAGGTGATGATAAGGTCTTGTTCATTTTTGATGGGCTGGATGAATGTCGCTTCCCTTTGAGGTTTAAAGAGGGAGGCAGATTTACAAATGTTCACAAAATAACAACAGTGAATAAGATTGTTACAAGCCTTATCAAGAGACATCTGGTTCCCTCTTCTCTCATCTGGATCACATCCAGACCAGCAGCAGCCAGTCTGATACCCCGAAACCACATTGATCAGGTGACTGAAGTTCGAGGATTTAACAATGAGCAGAAAGAGCAATACTTCAAAAAGAACAGCAGTCCTGAGGTTTCTGAAAAAATCATCAGTCACATCAAGAAATCCAGGAGTCTGTACATCATGTGCCATATCCCCGTCTTCTGCTGGATCTCTCTCACTGTTCTTCAGCCTTTACTGGCTCAAGAGACCAATGACAAAACACCAACAACCCTCACAGAGATGTACACAAACTTCTTAATTTCTCAGCAGCAACAGATGAAGGAAAAATACTGTGATGATCCTGAAGCCAGTGCAATGTCTTTTGATGAGATTATTCTGAAGCTTGGTAAACTGGCTTTTCAGCAGCTAGAGAAAGGAAAACTGATTTTCTACAAAGAAGATCTTGAGAAATGTGGACTAGATGTCAGTGAAGGGTCTGTCTACTCTGGGTTATGTACTCAGATCTTTCAGGAGGAAAAGGCTGTTTCAGCAAGAAGCGTTTACAGCTTTGTACATCTCAGCATCCAGGAGTTCCTTGCTGCTCTCTATGTGTTTTTGATTAACAGAGACAAGAATGAAAACCCATTTCTTCAATCATGGACAGAAAAACTAGAATTGATTCTGTACCAAAAGCCACTTTTTCAGCTTCACAAGGCTGCAGTCAATAAGGCTTTGCAAAGTGAGAATGGACACCTTGATCTTTTCCTCCGGTTCCTTCTTGGTCTCTCACTGGAGTCCAGTCAGAATGACCTGAGAGAACTACTGCCAGGACTGGAACGAGAAACGGAGAACCTGATAAACACTGCTGACTGTAAAAAACAGAGAGCGTTAAAGACACTGTTGACTATATCAAAAAGAAGATACAGGAGGAGAAATCAGTAGAGAGAACCATCAATCTCTTCCACTGTCTCAGTGAACTGAAAGATGACTTTGTGGAGGAAATCCAGAAGAATCTGCGAACAGGAAAACTTTCAGAACAGAAGCTTTCCTCTGCTCAGTGGTCTGGTCTGGCGTTTGTGCTCCTCATGTCAGAAGAGATTCAAGAAAAGTTTGAACTGCATAATACAGAAGATCTGATGAAGCAGTGATGCGACTGCTGCCAGTGATCAGAAACACCAGAAGAGCACTGTAAGAGTCTCCGTTACAATCGTTTATATACACTGTTAGTCATTTTAATTGGGCCTTAATTTTACACAGGTGATTTGATTGACAAGACTGTTCATAAAAAAAATAATAAATGTAAATGTATTGATGTGTGTGATATTAAATGCCAAGGTATCTCCAACAGGCAAGCTGTGTCAGGCATCAGGCAAAACTCAGGAACCTGAGCTTTACCCATTTTATTATTTTATTATAAGTTTACAATAAATTAAAGAAACTGAAAATATGATTTATTTTATAAGAGATTTTTTTTTTTTTTTTTTTAGCTTTGATTACATCAATTCAGTCAAAAGTTTTTCTAAATTAAACCCAACCTTATAAACATTACTACTATGCTACTGTTGTTTTGCTCTCTACACAGGCTACATAGTTGTGATCTCACTGCTCTGTCTTGTGAGAGTTTGTCTTCAGCTCTGCAGTCCTCAAACTCTGTCCTGAGAGAGCTGGACCTGAGTGAAAATGACCTGAAGGATTCTGGAGTGAAGCTTCTTTCTGATGGACTGAAGAGCCCAAACTGCCATCTGGAGATATTGAGGTAAACTGTTTTAAAATAATTAACAAAATACTATCAGAATAAATGATTTTGTCACAAAATGTGGCATCTGCTCTCAATGGAATGCCAGAACAAAAGAAAAAACAACATTTGAAGGAGTGTGATATTTTTAAATATTTATACAGATGTCCATATTTTCAGAGTTGAGAGGTATGGGCCCTTATGGATTGCATAAGTCTAAGAAAAAAAATCTTTACTGTGTAAAGATTTAAATTGCAAAATGGCCTCAAGTACTAAATCTGTAAATTTTGCTAAATTTGAAAAATATTGCTTTTCAAAACCATATATTTCATGCATGCCTTCCTTCCGATAGCACTGAACAAGCTAATAGTGCCATCTAGTGACTGTGTATGGGACACCATTAACATCTCAGCCAAAATTCACAATTAACAGTTTAGTTGTTAACAATTGGCAGTTTTCCAAGTACAACACAGTGAGACTAATGAATGTTGTCTGAGAGAATATGCAGCATGTACCAAATATTTTTACAATTTTGTTGAGATTTATAAATTTTACCAACAATTTAAAAGCATTAAGGTGTGTCACTAGTGTGTTATTTTCATTTGCTCCCTGCAGTTTTCTGCTAAAAAAAACAACAATTTTGTTATTTTAAATTAAGTAAATTCAAATGAAGAGTTAATTAGCAAAAAGAATACATTGCAAAGTAATGCATTTCAACTCTTTGCAGATAATATTTTATTTAAAAATATGCACGTTCACTCTTATTTGTATGCCTAGTATCCTGAAAATGACTGGTAATGTTTCTCGTCTAATTACAAATTATATAAATTATATATCTTAAGTCAAGTCAAGTCACCTTTATTTATATAGCGCTTTTTACAATGTAGATTGTGTCAAAGCAGCTTTACATTGATAACTGGTACATTATTTGGTCAGCTCTTAAAGAATAGTGTCAATGCAGGCAGATCAAAACACTGCTGAATATCAAAGTCAAGTCAAATGTCAAGTGTCCCCAACTAAGCAAGCCAGAGGCGACTTGACTTAATTCAAAACAACTACATTTTTAATTAGTCACTGAAATTACTATTTAAGTTTTTACAGTTACAAAGTAGTGACTACAAATAATACCTAATGAATGGCTGAAATATATATAAATTCAAGTCACGTGGACTGTTGGTGTGTGTCTGTAGATTGTCTGGCTGTATGGTGACAGAGAAAGGCTGTCATTATGTGTCTTCAGCTCTGAGCTTGAACCCTACACACCTGAGAGAGCTGGATCTAAGCTACAATCACCCAGGATTCAGGAGTCAAGCTGCTTTCTGAAAAGCTAGATGATCCAACCTGCACACTGGACAAACTCAAGTATGTACAGCAGGAAGAGTTTTGATTAAACGACTACAAAACAATATTACCATCTATTACAAAACAGTTAAACTTTATTGCTTTCATACATTTACAAAAGTTAAATTGATCATTTACAGAGGTTTGGCTCTAGTTATGCTATTGAATGCTTCATTCTGATTGGATGATGAGCTTTCTAAGGTTAATAAACCCACAGCTAAAGTAGTTCTAGTCATGTCTTGACACACATTACAGTTCCATATCACTTTCGTCAAATGATTTCAGTTATTTCAGCCTTCACCTTACAGCATATACAGCAAAAAACAAAGCGCGCACACACAAAGACATTGATGACCAAGCAAATAAATATAACAAACAATAACAGTGCTTCCCACAGGTTTGAAATATACTTGCGGTGGTAGCCGGGTGAAAAATCCTCCTATTACCCACAGCAAAAAAATGGTCTACTACATGTGACAAACAAATAATGTGTGATTTTTAACAGTAATTTATTATTGAAATTAATTTTATTACATAGCATACTCTTACATTTAATTACATACTAATATTATGCATTATTTTTGTAAATTATGCAAAATTACAGCATTTAAATGGTTCTCCTTTTCCTGTGTTCTCCTTGCTGTCATATAGTGTCTCTCTCAGTGAATAGGACACAGATTTTACTTTTATTTATATAATGAATAATATATGTAAAATAATGTTCTTAGTCTTTTCTTCCAGTGGGGGAGACTACAATAATTTACTATGAATTAAATGGAAATCAAATTAAATACAATTTATTGTGTAACCAAAATACCAATAATGCCCAGAAGAAGAGGAAGAAAAAACTTAGCTCGTGACTTTTAATATGAACAAGCCTGAAATACAGTGGGACTCTTATTTGAAATGTCTGTACTATTGCAGGCTGATCCTTCAGATTCTTACAACCGTATAAAACATTTTATATAAAGGCCATGAAGTAGACATTGTAATAATTCATCAACTTGAGTTCATTAGCAATCGCTTGGCATAAATCTGCGCTTTTCACTGATTGAGAATCACTTTGAAGCAGTCTGAAGCTTGTAGAACGCGCAACAGCGCCCCCTTGTGGCTTTGCAAAATGCAGCGCCCGTTTGAATGCTAGCGGGAGTAAACAGTTCTGACGCACACATAACGAGCAGGTACAAAACGACTAGTTAATCGATCGCGGATGGTTTCATTATCTCGTGCGGATATAAAGTATAAGAGGATAAAAATAATAAAAACAAAAATGTGTCTCCAAAAATACTTGGGCGGCCGTTATTATGCCTGGGCGGTCCCAAGTGTGGGAAGCACTGAATAAGATAAAAATGGAAAGCTATTTACATGGTTTTCCCACAAAATTACAGGTGCTGGTCATATAATTAGAATATCATCAAAAAGTTGATTTCACTAATTCCATTCAAAAAGTGAAACTTGTAAATTATATTCATTCATTACACACAGACTGATATATTTCAAATGTTTATTTCTTTTAATTTTGATGATTATAACTGACAACTAAGGAAAATCCAAATTCAGTATCTCAGAAAATTAGAATCTTACTGAAGACCAATACAAAGAAAGGATTTTTAGAAATCTTGGCCAACTGAAAAGTATGAACATGTACAGCACTCAATACTTAGTTGGGGCTCCTTTTGAATTACTGCAGCAATGCGGCGTGGCAGTCGATCAGTCTGTGGCACTGCTCAGGTGTTATGAGAGCCCAGGTTGCTCTGATAGTGGCCTTCAGCTCTTCTGCATTGTTGGGTCTGGCATCTTCCTCTTCACAATACCCCATAGATTTTCTATGGGGTTAAGGTCAGGTGAGTTTGCTGGCCAATTAAGAACAGGGATACCATGGTCCTTAAACCAGGTACTGGTAGCTTTGGCACTGTGTGCAGGTGCCAAGTCCTGTTGGAAAATGAAATCTGGATCTCCATAAAGTTGATCAGCAGCAGGAAGCATGAAGTTCTCTAAAACTTCCTGGTATACGGCTGTGTTGACCTTGGACCTCAGGAAACACAGTGGACCAACACCAGCAGATGACATGGCACCCCAAACCATCACTGACTGTGGAAACTTTACACTGGACCTCAAGCAACGTGGATTGTGTGCCTCTCCTCACTTCCTCCAGACTCTAGGACCATGATTTCCAAAGGAAATGCAAAATTTACTTTCATCAGAGAACATAACTTTGGACCACTCAGCAGCAGTCCAGTCCTTTTTGTCTTTAGCCCAGGCGAGACGCTACTGATGCTGTCTGTTGTTCAAGAATGGCTTGACACAAGGAATGCGACAGCTGAAACCCATGTCTTGCATACGTCTGTGCGTAGTGGTTCTTGAAGCACTGACTCCAGCTGCAGTCCACTCTTTGTGAATCTCCCCCACATTTTTGAATGGGTTTTGTTTCACAATCCTCTCCAGGGTGCGGTTATCCCTATTGCTTGTACACTTTTTTTCTACCACATCTTTTCCTTCCCTTCGCCTCTCTATTAATGTGCTTGGACACAGAGCTCTGTGAACAGCCAGCCGGATTTTCCTTAGTTGTCAGTTATAATCATCAAAATTAAAAGAAGTAAACATTTGAAATAGCTGTTGAGGAACTGTGGCACTGGCTGTCGTGTCGATGAGGCCTTCACAATGGATGATCCAGTTGACTTGATCTCTGCTGATACTTCAGGGCTGCGTTGTGGTCGTGTCCAGTTGAGGATCGTATTCATCACGCCGGTATGGACGGTCTGTTGAGGAACTGTGGCACTGGCTGTCGTGTTGATGATGTCTTCACAATGGATGATCTAGTCGACTCGATCTCTGCTGATACTTCAGGGCTGCGTTGTGGTCGTGTCCAGTTGAGGATCATATTCATCACGCCGGTATGGACGGTCTGTTGAGGAACTGTGGCACTGGCTGTCGTGTCGATGAGGCCTTCACAGTGGATGATCTAGTCGACTCGATCTCTTGCTACTTCAGGGCTGCGTTGTGGTCGTGTCCAGTTGAGGATCATATTCATCACGCGGTGGACGGTCTGTTGAGGAACTGTGGCACTGGCTGTCGTGTCGATGAGGCCTTCACAGTGGATGATCTAGTCGACTCGATCTCTGCTGATACTTCAGGGCTGCGTCTTGGTCATGTCAGGGCACCGGTCCTCGGTCTCAGCTGGATACGGCCCGGATCCGGCTGACTACGGTAAACCTCGGGATAAACAGAAAGACTAATATTAGCGTAGATGCCATTCTTTTTCTGATGTAACGAGTACATCTGGTGTTATAGGAAGTGTTCCCGGCTCCGGCTGACCTAATTTATGCAGCCTAATAATCCTTTGACGGATTTGAAAATATAAATTGATAATGTGTTATGTGTATGCCAGGTTAAAGAGATGCGTTTTTAGTCTAGATTTAAACTGACAGAGTGTGTCTGCTTCCCGAACAATGCTAGGAAGATTGTTCCAGAGTTTAGGTGCCAAATAGGAGAAGGATCTACTGCCTGCAGTTGATTTTGATATTCTAGGTATTATCAGCTGGCCTGAATTCTGAATCGCAATAAACGTGAAGGACTATACTGCATGAAGCTCGCTCAGGTACGGGACTAAACCATTTAGTGCTTGGAAG
>JAOTNS010001173.1:0-61306 GCA_028476615.1 Culter alburnus | reverse complement strand
CTCAGCAGGCGTTTTGGCGTTTGTCTCATACGGTTTGTCTCATCAGGCCGCTGCAGAATGTGGTTTGAAATTGGACCGTCACTTTATGTTAATCGTTTTAAATGACATTGCCCGCCGTGCACAGCGTGACCTGAAGAACCCGGGTGGCGGTGCCACCGGGCTTGGCCCGTAATCGTGCTCGAGCTATAGTTATTTTATTAGGACCGAGCACCGATGGTGTGAGGACCCATTGGAATGCTCCGTTTATTTTATTATTATTATTATTATATATTATTATTTTCTTCTCCAAAGTAAATCGCTTTAGAGGGCCTAAATCGTGCTCGAAACTCATGAAACTTTGCACAACGTCAGAAGTGGTGAAAATTTACGTCTGTTATGGTTTCGGATTGGGCGTGGCAAAATGGCTCGATAGCGCCATCTAACGTACAGCCGCTCGCTACTTTCACTAGGGTTTTGAAATTCGGTACACACATTTATCAGCCCAGTACCTACAAAAAAGTCTTGGAGCGAAATCCGAAACCGAACAGGAAGTCAGATATTTTGAATTAATTCACCGTTTTTTGCATTTTCCAGACGTTGTACTTTAACGAACTCCTCCTAGAGATTTAATCAGATCAATGTCTTTTGGTCAGTCTAATCTAAAGGCCTTTGTGACGTTAAATTGCGAAGACTAGAGTTTTCACTGAAGGGCGTGTCCGTGGCGGCCTGACAAAGTTTGATGTTTCGCCATGAAACAGGAAGTTGTTGTAACTCAGACAAACAATGTCGGATCTGCCCCAAACTTCACATGCTTTATTAGAGTCCTGACCTGAAGACATCTTCATAACAATATTCAGTTACAGTCATAGCGCCACCTGCAGGCAACAGGAAATGACATGTTTTACACTGTGATTAACTCCTCATAGAGATTTAACCAGATCAACATCATATGTTGTCAGTCTAATCTTAAGACCTTAGCGATGATAAATATCAAGATCTTGAGTTTTCGCTGAAGGGCGTGTCCGTGGCGGCTGACAAGTCTGATGTTTCGCCATGAAGAGGAAACTGTTGTAACTCAGGCATACTATGTCCGATCTGCTCCAAACTTCACAGTGTTGATAAGAGTCCAGCCTAAAGACATCTATATGTAATATTCAGTTAGTCATAGCGCCACCTGCTGGCAACAGGAAGTGGCATGCTTCACGATGTAATTCACTACCAGATTCACATTTCATCATGCCACGAAGTACCAGACATGCTAGAAAAAAATCATGCAACACTTGGCTGAGTGCTAATGTATGCGATTAACGCCACGAAAGAAACAGGAAGTTGTTGTAACTCAGGCATACAATGTCCGATCTGCTTCAAACTTCACGTGTTCAATGATAGTCCTGGCCTGAAGACATCAACATGGCAAAATCAGTTACGGTAAAAGCGCCACCTGTTGGCCGCAGGAAGTGTGGCATTTCGAAATGACTTTGGCATAATTCTCCTGTATTCACTCACTTAAATGCATGACGCCCACTGTTCACTGTTTTCCTGAGGCCAACGGGTGGCGGTGAGCCCGGGTGCGAGGGCCCTCTCAACGCTGCTTGCAGCTTTAATTAGGCCCGAGCACCGATGGTGTGAGGACCCTATTGGAATTGCTCCGTTTTTATTATTATTATATTATATTAGGGCCCGAGCACCGATGGTGTGAGGACCCTATTGGAATTGCTCCGTTTATTTTATTAGATTATTCTCCAAAGAATCGCATTTTAGAGGGCCTAAACATGGAAAACTCACGAAACTTGCACAGCGTCAGAAGTGGTGAAAATTTACGTCTGTTATGGGTTTCGAATTGGGCGTGGCAAAATGGCTCGATAGCGCCATCTAACGTACAGCCCCCTCGCTACATTACACTTTTGAAATTCGGTACACACATTATCAGCCCATACCTACAAAAAATTCTCTTGGAGCGAAATCCGAAAACCGAACAGGAAGTCAGATATTTGAATTAATTCACCGTTTTTTGCATTTTCCAGACGTTATACTTTAACAAACTCCTCCTAGAGCTTTTATCAGATCAATGTCATTTGGTCAGTCTAATCTAAAGGCCTTTGTGACGTTAAATTGCGAAGATCTAGAGTTTTCACTGAAGGGCGTGTCCGTGGCGGCCTGACAAAGTTTGATGTTTTCGCCATGAAAAAGGAAGTTGTTGTAACTCAGACAAACAATGTCGATCTGCCCCAAACTTCACATGCTTTATTAGAGTCCTGACCTGAAGACATCTTCATAACAATATTCAGTTACAGTCATAGCGCCACCTGCAGGCAACAGGAAATGACATGTTTTACACTGTGATTAACTCCTCATAGAGATTTAACCAGATCAACATCAATGTTGTCAGTCTAATAAGACCTTAGCGATGATAAATATCAAAGATCTTGAGTTTTCGTGAAGGGCGTGTCCGTGGCGGCCTGACAAAGTCTGATGTTTCGCCATGAAAGAGGAACTGCTGTAACTCAGGCATACATGTCCGATCTGCTCCAAACTTCACATGTGTGATAAGAGTCCTGGCCTAAAGACATCTATATGAAATATTTAGTTAGTCATAGCGCCACCTGCTGGCAACAGGAAGTGGCATGCTTTATACTGTAATTCACTACCAGATTCACATTTCATCATGCCACGAAGTACCAACATGCTAGAAACACGTTAAATCATGCAACACTTGGCTGAGTGCTAATGTATGCGATTAACGCCACGAAAGAAACAGGAAGTTGTTGTAACTCAGGCATACAATGTCCGATCTGCTTCCAAACTTCACATGTTCAATAAAAGTCCTGGCCTGAAGACATCAACATGGCAAAATTCAGTTACGGTAAAAGCGCCACCTGTTGGCCGCAGGAAGTGTGGCATTTCGAAATGACTTTGGCATAATTCTCCTGTATTCACTCACTTAATGCATGACGCCCACTGTTCACTGTTTTCCTGAGGCCAACGGTGGCGGTGAGCCCGGGTGCGAGGGCCCTCTCAACGCTGCTTGCAGCTTTAATTATTCTCTTTCTTCTCTTCTCCAAAGTGAATCGCATTTGAGAGGGCCTAAAGCTCGAAAACCCTTTGCACACGCGTCAGAAGTGGTGAAAATTTACGTCTGTTATGGGTTTCGGAATTGGGCGTGGCAAAATGGCTCGATAGCGCCATCTAACGTACAGCCCCGCTCGCTACATCACTAGGGTTTTGAAATTCGGTACACACATTTATCAGCCCTACCTACAAAAAATTCTCTTGGAGCGAAATCCGAAACCGAACAGGAAGTCAGATATTTGAATTAATTCACCTTTTTTTGCATTTTCCAGACGTTGTACTTTAACGAACTCCTCCTAGAGATTTAATCAGATCAATGTCATTTTGGTCAGTCTAATCAAAGGCCTTTGTGACGTTAAATTGCGAAGATCTAGAGTTTTCACTGAAGGGCGTGTCCGTGGCGGCCTGACAAAGTTTGATGTTTTCGCCATGAAACAGGAAGTTGTTGTAACTCAGACAAACAATGTCGATCTGCCCCAAACTTCACATGCTTTATTAGAGTCCTGACCTGAAGACATCTTCATAACAATATTCAGTTACAGTCATAGCGCCACCTGCAGGCAACAGGAAATGACATGTTTTACTGTGATTAACTCCTCATAGAGATTTAACCAGATCAACATCAATGTCAGTCTAATCTTAAGACCTTAGCGATGATAAATTCAAAGATCTTGAGTTTTCGCTGAAGGGCGTGTCCGTGGCGGCCTGACAAAGTCTGATGTTTCGCCATGAAAGAGGAAACTGTTGTAACTCAGCATACTATGTCCGATCTGCTCCAAACTTCACATGTTGATAAGAGTCCTAGCCTAAAGACGTCTATATGATAATATTCAGTTAGTCATAGCGCCACCTGCTGGCAACAGGAAGTGGCATGCTTATACTGTAATTCACTACCAGATTCACATTTCATCATGCCACGAAGTACCAGACATGCTAAACACGTTAAATCATGCACACTTGGCTGAGTGCATGTATGCGATTAACGCCACGAAAGAAACAGGAAGTTGTTGTAACTCAGGCATACAATGTCCGATCTGCTTCAAACTTCACATGTTCATGATAGTCCTGGCCTGAAGACATCAACATGGCAAATTCAGTTACGGTAAAAGCGCCACCTGTTGGCCGCAGGAAGTGTGGCATTTCGAAATGACTTTGGCATAATTCTCCTGTATTCACTCACTTAAATGCATGACGCCCACTGTTCACTGTTTTCCTGAGGCCAACGGGTGGCGGTGAGCCCGGGTGCGAGGGCCCTCTCAACGCTGCTTGCAGCTGCTTCAGCTTCTTCTTCTTCTTCTCCAAAGTGAATCGCATTTGAGAGGGCCTAAACGTGCTCGAAAACTCACGAAACTTTGCACACGGTCAGAAGTGGTGAAAATTTACGTCTGTTATGGGTTTCGGAATTGGGCGTGGCAAAATGGCTCGATAGCGCCATCTAACGTACAGCCCCGCTCGCTACATTACACTAGGGTTTTGAAATTCGGTACACACATTTATCAGCCCAATACCTACAAAAAATTCTCTTGGAGCGAAATCCGAAACCGAACAGGAAGTCAGATATTTTGAATTAATTCACCGTTTTTTGCATTTTCCAGACGTTGTACTTTAACGAACTCCTCCTAGAGATTTTATCAGATCAATGTCATATTTGGTCAGTCTAATCTAAAGGCCTTTGTGACGTTAAATTGCGAAGATTTAGAGTTTTCACTGAAGGGCGTGTCCGTGGCGGCCTGACAAAGTTTGATGTTTTCGCCATGAAACAGGAAGTTGTTGTAACTCAGACAAACAATGTCCGATCTGCCCCAAACTTCACATGCTTTATTAGAGTCCTGACCTGAAGACATCTTCATAACAATATTCAGTTACAGTCATAGCGCCACCTGCAGGCAACAGGAAATGACATGTTTTACACTGTGATTAACTCCTCATAGAGATTTAACCAGATCAACATCAAATGTTGTCAGTCTAATCTTAAGACCTTAGCGATGATAAATATCAAAGATCTTGAGTTTTCGCTGAAGGGCGTGTCCGTGGCGGACTGACAAATCTGATGTTTCGCCATGAAAGAGGAAGCTGCTGTAACTCAGGCATACTATGTCCGATCTGCTCCAAACTTCACATGTGTGATAAGAGTCCTGGCCTAAAGACGTCTATATGATAATATTCAGTTAGTCATAGCGCCACCTGCTGGCAACAGGAAGTGGCATGCTTTATACTGTAATTCACTACCAGATTCACATTTCATCATGCCACGAAGTACCAACATGCTAGAAACACGTTAAATCATGCAACACTTGGCTGAGTGCTAATTATGCGATTAACGCCACGAAAGAAACAGGAAGTTGTTGTAACTCAGGCATACAATGTCCGATCTGCTTCAAACTTCACATGTTCAATGATAGTCCTGGCCTGAAGACATCAACATGGCAAAATTCAGTTACGGTAAAAGCGCCACCTGTTGGCCGCAGGAAGTGTGGCATTTCGAAATGACTTTGGCATAATTCTCCTGTATTCACTCACTTAAATGCATGACGCCCACTGTTCACTGTTTTCCTGAGGCCAAGGGTGGCGGTGAGCCCGGGTGCGAGGGCCCTCTCAACGCTGCTTGCAGCTTTAATTATTATTATCTTCTCCAAAGTGAATCGCATTTTAGAGGGCCTAAACGTGCTCGAAAACTCATGAAACTTTGCACACGCGTCAGAAGTGGTGAAAATTTACGTCTGTTATGGGTTTCGGAATTGGGCGTGGCAAAATGGCTCGATAGCGCCATCTAACGTACAGCCCCGCTCGCTACATAACACTAGGGGTTTGAAATTCGGTACACACATTTATCAGCCCAGTACCTACAAAAAATCTCTTGGAGCGAAATCCGAACCGAACAGGAAGTCAGATATTTTGAATTAATTCACCGTTTTTTGCATTTTCCAGACGTTGTACTTTAACGAACTCCTCCTAGAGATTTAATCAGATCAATGTCATTTTTGGTCAGTCTAATCTAAAGGCCTTTGTGACGTTAAATTGCGAAGATCTAGAGTTTTCACTGAAGGGCGTGTCCGTGGCGGCCTGACAAAGTCTGATGTTTCGCCATGAAAGAGGAAACTGTTGTAACTCAGGCATACTATGTCCGATCTGCTCCAAACTTCACATGTGTGATAAGAGTCCTAGCCTAAAGACATATATAATATTCAGTTAGTCATAGCGCCACCTGCTGGCAACAGGAAGTGGCATGCTTTATACTGTAATTCACTACCAGATTCACATTTCATCATGCCACGAAGTACCAGACATGCTAGAAACACGTTAAATCATGCAACACTTGGCTGAGTGCTAATGTATGCGATTAACGCCACGAAAGAAACAGGAAGTTGTTGTAACTCAGGCATACAATGTCCGATCTGCTTCAAACTTCACGTGTTCAATGATAGTCCTGGCCTGAAGACATCAACATGGCAAAATTCAGTTACGTTAAAAGCGCCACCTGTTGGCCGCAGGAAGTGTGGCATTTCGAAATGACTTTGGCATAATTCTCCTGTATTCACTCACTTAAATGCATGACGCCCACTGTTCACTGTTTTCCTGAGGCCAACGGGTGGCGGTGAGCCCGGGTGCGAGGGCCCTCTCAACGCTGCTTGCAGCTTTAATTATTATTCTTCTTCTTCTTCTCCAAAGTGAATCGCATTTTAGAGGGCCTAAACGTGCTCGAAAACTCACGAAACTTTGCACACGCGTCAGAAGTGGTGAAAATTTACGTCTGTTATGGGTTTCGGAATTGGGCGTGGCAAAATGGCTCGATAGCGCCATCTAACGTACAGCCCCGCTCGCTACATTTCACTAGGGTTTTGAAATTCGGTACACACATTTATCAGCCCAGTACCTACAAAAATTCTCTTGGAGCGAAATCCGAAACCGAACAGGAAGTCAGATATTTTGAATTAATTCACCGTTTTTTGCATTTTCCAGACGTTGTACTTTAACGAACTCCTCCTAGAGATTTAATCAGATCAATGTCATTTTTGGTCAGTCTAATCTAAAGGCCTTTGTGACGTTAAATTGCGAAGATCTAGAGTTTTCACTGAAGGGCGTGTCCGTGGCGGCCTGACAAAGTTTGATGTTTTCGCCATGAAACAGGAAGTTGTTGTAACTCAGACAAACAATGTCCGATCTGCCCCAAACTTCACATGCTTTATTAGAGTCCTGACCTGAAGACATCTTCATAACAATATTCAGTTACAGTCATAGCGCCACCTGCAGGCAACAGGAAATGACATGTTTACACTGTGATTAACTCCTCATAGAGATTTAACCAGATCAACATCAATGTTGTCAGTCTAATCTTAAGACCTTAGCGATGATAAATATCAAAGATCTTGAGTTTTCGCTGAAGGGCGTGTCCGTGGCGGCCTGACAAAGTCTGATGTTTCGCCATGAAAGAGGAAACTGTTGTAACTCAGGCATTATTCCGATCTGCTCCAAACTTCACATGTGTGATAAGAGTCCTAGCCTAAAGACGTCTATATGAATATTCAGTTAGTCATAGCGCCACCTGCTGGCAACAGGAAGTGGCATGCTTTACTGTAATTCACTACCAGATTCACATTTCATCATGCCACGAAGTACCAGACATGCTAGAAACACGTTAAATCATGCAACACTTGGCTGAGTGCTAATGTATGCGATTAACGCCACGAAAGAAACAGGAAGTTGTTGTAACTCAGGCATACAATGTCCGATCTGCTTCAAACTTCACGTGTTCAATGATAGTCCTGGCCTGAAGACATCAACATGGCAAAATTCAGTTACGGTAAAAGCGCCACCTGTTGGCCGCAGGAAGTGTGGCATTTCGAAATGACTTTGGCATAATTCTCCTGTATTCACTCACTTAAATGCATCGCCCACTGTTCACTGTTTTCCTGAGGCCAACGGGTGGCGGTGAGCCGGGTGCGAGGGCCCTTCACGCTGCTTGCAGCTTTAATTATTATTGGCTTTTATTATTCTTCTTCTTCTCCAAAGTGAATCGCATTTTAGAGGGCCTAAACGTGCTCGAAAACTCACGAAACTTTGCACACGCGTCAGAAGTGGTGAAAATTTACGTCTGTTATGGGTTCGGAATTGGGCGTGGCAAAATGGCTCGATAGCGCCATCTAACGTACAGCCCGCTCGCTACATTACACTAGGGTTTGAAATTCGGTACACACATTTATCAGCCCAGTACCTACAAAAAATTCTCTTGGAGCGAAATCCGAAACCGAACAGGAAGTCAGATATTTTGAATTAATTCACGTTTTTTGCATTTCCAGACGTTGTACTTTAACGAACTCCTCCTAGAGATTTAATCAGATCAATGTCATTTTTGGTCAGTCTAATCTAAAGGCCTTTGTGACGTTAAATTGCGAAGATCTAGAGTTTTCACTGAAGGGCGTGTCCGTGGCGGCCTGACAAAGTTTGATGTTTTCGCCATGAAAAAGGAAGTTGTTGTAACTCAGACAAACAATGTCGATCTGCCCCAAACTTCACATGCTTTATTAGAGTCCTGACCTGAAGACATCTTCATAACAATATTCAGTTACAGTCATAGCGCCACCTGCAGGCAACAGGAAATGACATGTTTTACACTGTGATTAACTCCTCATAGAGATTTAACCAGATCAACATCAAATGTTATCAGTCTAATCTTAAGACCTTAGCGATGATAAATATCAAAGATCTTGAGTTTTCGCTGAAGGGCGTGTCCGTGGCGGACTGACAAAGTCTGATGTTTCGCCATGAAAGGAAGCTGCTGTAACTCAGGCATACTATGTCGATCTGCTCCAAACTTCACATGTGTGATAAGAGTCCTGGCCTAAAGACATCTATATGACAATATTTAGTTAGTCATAGCGCCACCTGCTGGCAACAGGAAGTGGCATGCTTCACGATAATTCTACCAGAGTCACATTTCATTATGCCACGAAGTACCAAACATGCTAGAGACACGTTAAATCATGCAAACTTGGCTGAGTGCTAATTATGCGATTAACGCCACGAAAGAAACAGGAAGTTGTTGTAACTCAGACATACAATGTCCGATCTGCTCAAACTTCACATGTTCGAAATAGTCCTGGCCTGAAGACATCAACATGGCAAAATTCAGTTACGGTCAAAGCGCCACCTGTTGGCCACAGGAAGTGTGGCATTTCGAAATGACTTTGGCATAATTCTCCTGTATTCACTCGCTTAATGCATGACGCCCACTGTTCACTGTTTTCCTGAGGCCAACGGGTGGCGGTGAGCCCGGGTGCGAGGGCCCTCTCAACGCTGCTTGCAGCTTTAATATTATTCTTCTTCTTCTTCTTCTTCTTCCAAAGTAAATCGCATTTTAGAGGGCCTAAACGTGCTCGAAAACTCATGAAACTTTGCACACGCGTCAGAAGTGGTGAAAATTTAGTCTGTTATGGGTTTCGGAATTGGGCGTGGCAAAATGGCTCGATAGCGCCATCTAACGTACAGCCCCGCTCGCTACATAACACTAGGGGTTTGAAATTCGGTACACACATTTATCAGCCCAGTACCTACAAAAATCTCTTGGAGCGAAATCCGAAACCGAACAGGAAGTCAGATATTTTGAATTAATTCACCGTTTTTTTGCATTTTCCAGACGTTGTACTTTAACGAACTCCTCCTAGAGATTTAATCAGATCAATGTCATTTTTGGTCAGTCTAATCTAAAGGCCTTTGTGACGTTAAATTGCGAAGATCTAGAGTTTTCACTGAAGGGCGTGTCCGTGGCAGCCTGACAAAGTTTGATGTTTTCGCCATGAAACAGGAAGTTGTTGTACTCAGACAAACAATGTCGATCTGCCCCAAACTTCACATGCTTTATTAGAGTCCTGACCTGAAGACATCTTCATAACAATATTCAGTTACAGTCATAGCGCCACCTGCAGGCAACAGGAAATGACATGTTTACATGTGATTAACTCCTCATGGAGATTTAACCAGATCAACATCATATGTTGTCAGTCTAATCTTAAGACCTTAGCGATGATAAATATCAAAGATCTTGAGTTTTCGCTGAAGGGCGTGTCCGTGGCGGCCTGACAAAGTCTGATGTTTCGCCATGAAAGAGGAAACTGCTGTAACTCAGGCATACTATGTCCGATCTGCTCCAAACTTCACATGTGTGATAAGAGTCCTAGCCTAAGACATCTAATGAAATATCAGTTAGTAAGCGCCACCTGTTGGCAACAGGCGTGGCATGCTTTATTACTGTATTCACTCACTTAAATGCATGACGCCCACTGTTCGCTGTTTCTGAGGCCAAGGTGGCGGTGAGCCGGGTGCGAGGGCCCTTTCATCGCTGCTTGCAGCTAGGGCCGAGCCGATGCACCCTTCGATGGGTTCTATTTGCTTTATTCTTCTTCTCCAAAATGAATCGCCTTTGAGGGCCTAAACGTGCTCAAAAACTCATGAAACTTTGCACACGCGTCAGAAGTGGTGAAAATTTACATCTGTTATGGGTTCAGAATTAGGTGTGGCAAAATGGCTCGATAGCGCCACCTACAAAATTTCAATTAAGCGCCCTCGTGCTACATTTCACTACAGTTTGAAATTCGGTACACAGATTAACAGCCCAATACCTACAAAAAAGCCCTGGTGCGAAATTTGTAAACCCACAGGAAAGAGATATTTGAATTTTCTCACAAAATTTTGGCAGTTTTTGCCATTTCACATGTTGTACTTTAACGAACTCCTCCTAGAGCTTTAATCAGATCAAATCATATTTGGTCAGTCTAATCTAAAGGCCTTTGAGACGTTAAATTGCGAAGATCTAGAGTTTTCACTGAAGGGCGTGTCCGTGGCGGCCTGACAAAATTCGATGTTTCCATGAAACAGGAAGTTGTTGTAACTGGGCACAATGTCTGATCTGCCCAAACTCACATGTTTTATTAAGTCCTGAAGACATCATATGACAATATTCAGTTACAGTCATAGCGCCACCTGGGGGCAACAGGAAATTACATGTTTTACACTGTGATTAACTCCTCATAGAGATTAAACCAGAAGCACATCATATATGGCCAGTCTAATCTTAAGGCCTTTGAGATGTTAAATATCAAAGATCTTGAGTTTTCGTGAAGGGGTGTCTGTGGCGGCTGACAAAGTCTGATGTTTTGCCATGAAAGAGGAAGCTGTTGGAACTCAGGCATACTATGTCTGATCTGCCCCAAACTTCACATGAGTGATAAAAGTCCTGGCCTAAAGACATCTATATGACAATATTCAGTTAGCGCCACCTGTTGGCGGTAGGAAGTGTGGCACTTTTACATGATTTTGCCATAATTCTCCTGTATTTACTCGCTCACATGCATGTTGCCCACTGTTCACTGTTTTCCTGAGGCCAATGGGTGGCGGTGAGCCCGGGTGCGAGGGCCCTTTCAATCGCTGCTTGCAGCTTTAATTATTATTCTTCTTCTTCTTCTTCTTCTTCTCCAAAGTGAATCGCATTTGAGAGGGCCTAAACGTGCTCGAAAACTCACGAAACTTTGCACACGCGTCAGAAGTGGTGAAAATTTACGTCTGTTATGGGTTTCGGAATTGGGCGTGGCAAAATGGCTCGATAGCGCCATCTAACGTACAGCCCCGCTCGCTACATTACACTAGGGTTTTGAAATTCGGTACACACATTTATCAGCCCAGTACCTACAAAAAATTCTCTTGGAGCGAAATCCGAAACTGAACAGGAAGTCAGATATTTTGAATTAATTCACCGTTTTTTGCATTTTCCAGACGTTGTACTTTAACGAACTCCTCCTAGAGATTTAATCAGATCAATGTCATTTTTGGTCAGTCTAATCTAAAGGCCTTTGTGACGTTAAATTGCGAAGATCTAGAGTTTTCACTGAAGGGCGTGTCCGTGGCGCCTGACAAAGTTTGATGTTTTCGCCATGAAACAGGAAGTTGTTGTAACTCAGACAAACAATGTCCGATCTGCCCCAAACTTCACATGCTTTATTAGAGTCCTGACCTGAAGACATCTTCAAACAATATTCAGTTACAGTCATAGCGCCACTGCAGGCAACAGGAAATGACATGTTTTACGCTGTGATTAACTCCTCATAGAGATTTAACCAGATCAACATCAAATGTTATCAGTCTAATCTTAAGACCTTAGCGATGATAAATATCAAAGATCTTGAGTTTTCGCTGAAGGGCGTGTCCGTGGCGGACTGACAAAGTCTGATGTTTCGCCATGAAAGAGGAAGCTGCTGTAACTCAGGCATACTATGTCCGATCTGCTCCAAACTTCATGTGTGATAAGAGTCCTGGCCTAAAGACATCTATATGACAATATTTAGTTAGTCATAGCGCCACCTGCTGGCAACAGGAAGTGGCATGCTTTATACTGTAATTCACTACCAGATTCACATTTCATCATGCCACGAAGTACCAGACATGCTAGAAACACGTTAAATCATGCAACACTTGGCTGAGTGCTAATGTATGCGATTAACGCCACGAAAGAAACAGGAAGTTGTTGTAACTCAGGCATACAATGTCCGATCTGCTTCAAACTTCACGTGTTCAATGATAGTCCTGGCCTGAAGACATCAACATGGCAAAATTCAGTTACGGTAAAAGCGCCACCTGTTGGCCGCAGGAAGTGTGGCATTTCGAAATGACTTTGGCATAATTCTCCTGTATTCACTCACTTAAATGCATGACGCCCTGTTCACTGTTTTCTGAGGCCAACGGGTGGCGGTGAGCCGGGTGCGAGGGCCCTCTCAACGCTGCAACCGGAATTGCCCGAGCACCGATGGTGTCTATTGGAATTGCTTTTATTATATTATTTATTATTTTCTTCCAAAGTGAATCGCATTTTAGAGGGCCTAAACGTGCTCGAAAACTCATGAAACTTTGCACACGCGTCAGAAGTGGTGAAAATTTACGTCTGTTATGGGTTTCGGAATTGGGCGTGGCAAAATGGCTCGATAGCGCCATCTAACGTACAGCCCCGCTCGCTACATTACACTAGGGTTTTGAAATTCGGTACACACATTTATCAGCCCAGTACCTACAAAAAATTCTCTTGGAGCGAAATCCGAAACCGAACAGGAAGTCAGATATTTTGAATTAATTCACCGTTTTTTGCATTTTCCAGACGTTGTACTTTAACGAACTCCTCCTAGAGATTTAATCAGATCAATGTCATTTTTGGTCAGTCTAATCTAAAGGCCTTTGTGACGTTAAATTGCGAAGATCTAGAGTTTCTCCAAAGGGCGTGTCCGTGGCGCCCTGACAAAGTTTGATGTTTTCGCCATGAAAAAGGAAGTTGTTGTAACTCAGACAAACAATGTCGGATCTGCCCCAAACTTCACATGCTTTATTAGAGTCCTGACCTGAAGACATCTTCATAACAATATTCAGTTACAGTCATAGCGCCACCTGCAGGCAACAGGAAATGACGTTTTACGCTGTGATTAACTCCTCATAGAGATTTAACCAGATCAACATCAAATGTTATCAGTCTAATCTTAAGACCTTAGCGATGATAAATATCAAAGATCTTGAGTTTTCGCTGAAGGGCGTGTCCGTGGCGGACTGACAAAGTCTGATGTTTCGCCATGAAAGAGGAAACTGTTGTAACTCAGGCATACTATGTCCGATCTGCTCCAAACTTCACATGTGTGATAAGAGTCCTAGCCTAAAGACGTCTATATGATAATATTCAGTTAGTCATAGCGCCACCTGCTGGCAACAGGAAGTGGCATGCTTTATACTGTAATTCACCACCAGATTCACATTTCATCATGCCACGAAGTACCAGACATGCTAGAAACACGTTAAATCATGCAACACTTGGCTGAGTGCTAATGTATGCGATTAACGCCACGAAAGAAACAGGAAGTTGTTGTAACTCAGGCATACAATGTCGATCTGCTTCAAACTTCACGTGTTCAATGATAGTCCTGGCCTGAAGACATCAACATGGCAAAATTCAGTTACGGTAAAAGCGCCACCTGTTGGCCGCAGGAAGTGTGGCATTTCGAAATGACTTTGGCATAATTCTCCTGTTCACTCACTTAAATGCATGACGCCCACTGTTCACTGTTTTCCTGAGGCCAACGGGTGGCGGTGAGCCCGGGTGCGAGGGCCCTCTCAACGCTGCTTGCAGCTTTAATTATTATTGTTATTATTGTTATCATTATTATTATTATTATATTAATATGCTATTACTATTGCTTTGTCTCTTTCATCCCTCATTACCAGTTTTTTTTGTTGTGTTGTTGTTGTTTTTTTGTGTGATACTATTACCCTTCATCATTATTATTGTCACTAAAATTCTTATTATTATTATTTTTATTTTTTTTTTCCCTCTCTTTGATATATATATATATATATATATATATATTTTTTTTTTTTTTTTTTTTTTTTTTTTTTTTTTTAAACTCTGGTTAAGTCTGTTGCACATGCTCCTTTATTCATATATTTCCACTACCACACCCAGTTACACTTACATTCACACACACACACACACACACACACACACAAAATTGTACTGTTATGTATGTTTGTTGGTCTTTGTATTTGTATTCTGCATTTAATTTGTTTTCTGTAAATATTGTAATTGTCTGTTTGCATAATAAAAAAATAAATAAATAAATAAAAAATAATAACCAGCTTAAAAGTTTTCGGTACATATCCCAGTGATAATGTTAAGGACTTGAAAAAGGATTGTATTCTAAGGTGATTCTAATGTCTCTAGCCTTCCTCTTGGTGTGTCGATCAGAACACAGGAATGGATCAAGGCAATCAGATTAAATCAAAGGGGTTTATTGAACACTGAAGATGTACATGAGTGGGAGGTTGAGAATTCGTGGGTAGATGTGTGGTACTACAATGAAACATAAATAAAGAAATAATAAACATAACATGTCTTGACTGTTATATAAATTAAAATCCCATTACACATCAAATTCCACTATAAAATGTTATAGTATACATAACTACAGTATAGAGTATTAACTTTCAGTGGAAAAATACCATGCAGTATGCCGCTGTCATCATTTATGTAAATATAATCGGCACGTTGAAACCGAAAGTGTCTGTATACTGGCAATAAATATTACCCAGCGCACTATACAGTACTCCCATATAAACTTGACATGAATAACATAGTAGCATTGTGACATGAATAAACATATACGGAACAGGGTGAAGATATCACCATCTGCTATAATGTAATCGTGAAGACACAGCACGTGAACGCGCCGAACGCGCTAGTTTGCTTTAACACTGTTCATTCAGATTAACTCAATAATAACGGAGAAATGCAAAATTGACCCGTAATCAAATACTATGATTAATAAAGATTATCAAATGATTAGAACGGGTACTCACAATCAGTCATAGACGCACACAATAGCACACAAATTGAGGTTATTTCTCTCAGTCTCAGGCAAGTTTGTCTCCCGCTTCATTTGACTGCGTCATAGATGATGATTGACAGGTGAGCTAAGCCCCGCCTTTCCAACAGATAAAGATGAATTAACAATATTAAAAAGAGGATCTATGACCTCTGGAAGAAGTCGGTATAGGGTCTACATGTTGTTGATTTAGATCTAGCAGTTTTTTAAGGCCTTTCTGTACTCAATCATTCTCTCTCTCCACGAAATGCGAAAAACCTCTAGTTTTGTTTTCTTCCAGCTGTGCTCCATTTTTTTCACATTCACATACTTATTGTGTTTATTTACATAATTGCATAATACTATAAGATTAATGTTTTATATATAGCTTTAAAAACAAAATTATAGATCAGGGATAGGCAACATCAGTTCTGGAGTGCCGCTGTCCTTCAGAGTTTAGCTCCAACCCGATAAAAAAAACTCACCTGTCTGTAGTATTAATAATACTGAAGACATTGATTGGCTGGTTCAGGTGTTGAAGCTCAACTCTGCACTCCAGGACTGACCTTGCCCATCCATGTTATAGAAATATGAAATTAAGTGGCCAGTAGATGGCAGCAAGTTACTGTCTTTACGAGTGAGTCATTCATTCAAACGTCTCGTTCAAATCGGGTATTCATTTACGAAACACTGCTGTGTTGCTCAGAGACGAGCAACGCTGTTCTGCTGTGGCTTTGTTTGATACTCCTTTCATCAAAATAGTGCAAAAACACACTTAAAATTAACTTACTGCTATATTGATTTATACAACAGCTCAATAAACATTTGCAATCACTCTAATATTGGGGAAAACACTCTTGCTGGTGTGATGGGCTATTGCTTAACTTTATAATTTTATAATCTCAGTGCTAAAATGTGATAAAATTCGTAAACCAACACCCTTGTCAATGACATACTGTACATGGAAGACAAAAGCTACAAATCTGTTTGGAAAACAATACATGACAAAATATGCAGGCAGTTTACAATTATGAGCAATATCCAATAATCTAAACAATTGCGATGGCATATTTTACGTTAACTGTAAATCACGAGCAAATATATTGGTAAGGTAGGCTTCATAAGGCCTATGTTATATTCTCTTTTGCAAAAGACAGGAATTGAAGAGACAACAAGCAAGCATATTTTATTATTATTATTATTATTATTATTGTATGAATACTAAACATATCTAATAGTAATATAACAGATATAGATGAGCCAGGCACACATAAGAGTGAGGTTGTGAGGCCGCTGCATAGTGGCAGTTGCGTTTCATGGTGCCAGGACCAGTGGTAGGTGCATTAAAGGTGAATTTATCAGTGATGGATCATCAGACAGACACAACTGTGACAGGCTGTTGTTAGGATGGTGAATTTAACAATAAAAGATTGTCCAGGTAGACATATATACCGGTGACAGGTCGAGTTATATACATATACATTATAACGGTGTCCTGCCACAGAAAGATTTCACCCCAGCTCGGAAGTTGCCAGCTGTGACGGTTCCCTGAGATACTTCACTCGTACTGCGTATGGGGAAAGGTCTCCTTTTTCCCCCGTTACTGAAGCCTTTTTCAATAACACAGTGTAACTGCATCGTCATTGGTTCACTCATAGACAAGTTGTTGAACCAATGACGGCGCAGCATAGCTGCGCGGCCTATGGTGACAAAGCCCGCGAATATTCCCGCCGAAATGGGCGGGGTAGGGCTATATAAGCAGGCGCTTCGCCATAGGATTTCAGTTCTCTCTCCTTCAGCGACGACTTCATATCGCTCTTCGCTGATCTCCGGCTGAAGCCTTCGCCGCATGGGAGAAGCTCGCCTGGGAGAAGTTCTCGTCGCCGTCGAAGAGGCTCCCGCAGCGGACTGAGCTGAGACCGCCGAACGAAGACAGCGCCAGCGCCCTCGCAGACTGCCGCCTCGAGCACTGCTCTCGAGCCGCCCGCTTCCGGCCGCCTCTCAGCGCGTCTCCTGCTGCCATCCGGCGCCGTTTAAAGAGCACTTCCCGCGGCTTAATGCCACTTTCTAAAAGAGCTTTCCCAGCGGCTCTCGCCACTCTAAAAGAGCTACTATCGCCGTTTTCACGGCAGCGGCGTTGCCTCAATGCTGCGCCACAGCTGTGGCACATGCAGAGCCCCTCGCTCCACGGATCTTCGCTCTCTAGCAGCTGTTCACATATTTCTGCTGTTTGCACTGAGTCTTCTCTTCGCGTTGCTTGCCGGTTCTGCCCGCGAGCTGCGTTTGAGAAATATAACATGTCGCTCTCCCCCCTCTTGGGTGACACCCATGTTATATGCATTCAGTTTATATAGCAGATTTTTGCAGAAGTTATCTGAATCTCTCAGCTGAATTTGACATGATGCTCTCCCCTGACTTAGGCGAGACTCATGATACATTTTCTATCTATGTGAGTGTATTTTTCCTTATCTCAATGCGCGTCGCTCGCCGGTTCCGCCCTGCAAGCCGATTGAGAAATATGACGTGACGTTCTCCCCCGACTCGGGCAAGAAACATGTTTTTATACTCTATTAATGGAGCTGATTCTGCTGTTTGCGTTGAGTTTCTCTATGCGTGGCTTGCCGGTTCCGCCCCGCAAGCCGCATTCATTGAGAAATATAACATGTCACTCTCCCCCTGTCTCGGCTGAGACATATGTTATATATATATTTCAGTTGATACAGTGCATCTTTGCCGAGTTTGCTGAATTTCTCAGCGTGTTGCTTGCCGGTTCTGCCCTGCAAACCGCGTTCTTTGAGAAATATAACGACACTCTCACCCGTCTCAGGTGAGACCTATGTTATTTATATATTCAGTATATCAGTCGATGTAGCATATTTATTCCAGTCTCTCTGCGTGTCGTTTGCCGGCCCTGCAAGCCACGTTCATGAGGACGTATGCGCTCACTGAAAGCGAGCTCAATGCTCACTCGTGCTCGGTGGAACTAACATGCTCATTATGCTGGACCTCTGTTCATGTGACTTGCTGGCTCTGCCCTGCAAGCCATGTTCATTGAGGAAGAGCGGTCTCACTTCCGACACCGCTCGGCTGAATATACCTTGACGCTCTCCCCTGACTCAGGTGGGACTCATGATGTATATTTTTTTCCAAGAAGCATATATCTGTTTGCTGAGTTTCTCAGCGTGTCATTTGCTGGTTTCACCGTGCTACTCAGCCACATGGAGTGCCTGGGTCTCAGGGTCAACTTTGCCAAGAGCTCACTGCTCCCCAGCCAACGTATAATGTTCCTGGGTGCATTCTTCGACTCAGCCCGTATGACGGCTGTAGTATCGCCAGAGCGCGCTCTGGCCATTCAGCAGCTCGCGGCATCGGTCAGGAACAGAGCCTATCTCCCTCTGAAGTACTTCCAGAGGATGCTAGGGCTGATGGCTTCCGCCTTCCCGGTTCTGCAGCTCGGCCTTCTTCGGATGCGGCCTCTGCAATACTGGTTGAAGTTCCGGGTCCCTCATCACGCCTGGCGGCACGGCCGACTGTGTCTCAGGGTCAATCAGGCCTGTTTGACAGCTCTGAAACCCTGGATGAACCCTGTATGGTTCAGTCAAGGTGTACCCCTACAGGCGGTGTCCAGAAGGACGGTGCTCTCAACAGATGCATCCAACACAGGTTGGGGTGCTCTTTGCAAGGGCAGACCGGCCTTCGGCTCATGGTCTCACGAAGAAAGCCATCTGCACATCAACTGCCTCAAGATGTTGGCAGTGATTCGAGCCCTTCATGCGTTTTAGGCACACCTGACGGGACGCCACATCTTAAGTCCAGTCGGACAGCATGACAGTGGTTTCATACATAAATCACCAGGGCGGTCTTTCGTCCAGCCGCTTATGCGCTCTGGCGAAGCGTCTTCTGGAATGGGCATTACTGATGTTTCAGTCGCTCAGAGCGACTCACATACCCGGGAGAACAAACTTGGGAGCAGATATGCTATCTCGGAGCAATGTCCCCTCAGATGAGTGGATGCTCCACCCCCAGACGGTTCTCACGATCTGGGAGTTCTTCGGGAAGGCAGAGGTAGACCTCTTCGCCTCAGAAGACAACTCTCACTGCCCAATTTATTTCTCGAAGGAGGACGATGCGCTGGCTCATGTCTGGCCCAGCACCCTCCTTTACGCTTTTCCCCCGATCTCTCTGATCTTGCAGATCATCAGACGAATCAGGGAAGACAAGCACAGAGTCCTCCTGGTGGCCCCGCTCTGAAGGAGCCAAGTTTGGTCCTCAGAGCTGTTCAGGCTTTCCACAAAAGCTCCGTGGCCGATCCCCCTGAGACGGGACCTCCCCTCTCAGGCGAACAGGATGATTTGGCATCCCCAGCCAGAACTCTGGGCTCTGCACCTCTGGTCCCTCGATGGGAGCCTGCTAACCTCCCCGGGGACGTGCTGAATACCATCTCTCAGGCGAGAGCTCCGTCCACGAGACGCCTCTACGCCGAGAAATGGTCGGTCTTTGTTGGCTGGTGTTCTGCACGCAACATAGACCCAGTGGAGTGTGACGTATCTCCGATACTGTCTTTCCTCCAGGAGCGTTTAGAACTGGGTCGCACCCCTTCAACGCTCAAAGTTTACGTAGCAACCATCGCAGCGTTTCACGCTCCTATCGCTGGCCAGTCAGTGTGACGAAACAACCTTGTGGTGCATTTCTTGAGAGATTCTAGGCGATTGAATCCACTTCGTCCTTTCAGCGTTCCCACCTGGGACCTCTCTTTGGTCCTCAGAGCTCTTAAAGAGCTCTTTGAGCCACTGAGTTCAGCTGACCTCAGGCCCCTGACGCTCAAAACCGCTCTGCTACTTGCACTAGCATCGGTTAAGCGTGTTGGCGACTTGCAGGCCCTCTCCGTGAGCCCTGCATGCCTTGAGACTCCAAGGTTGTTTTGAAACCTAGGCATGGCTATGTCCCTAAGGTGCTCTCGACTCCATTCAGAGCACAGGTCATTTCCCTCTCAGCGCTTCCTCCCTCGTCGGACGAGCGAGAGCTGGAATTGCTCTGCCCCGTCAGGGCATTAAGGACCTACGTTGAGCAATCACAGCCTTTCCAGAAATCCGATCAGCTCTTTATCTGCTTTGGCGGCCGCACCAAAGGGTCTTCGGTCTCAAAGCAACGTCTTGCGCTTTGGATAGTCGACGCTATTACTCTTTGTTACTCCTCTATGGGCCTCAACTGCCCCATAGGGGTTAGAGCCCACTCCACTAGAGGAATGGCTTCTTCTTGGGCCTGGTCTAGTGGAGTTTTGATTAAAGACATCTGTGAGGCGGCCGGCTGGTCCTCGCCATCCACTTTTGTCAGATTTTATCATTTGGACGTCCCGACCTTACAAGCTCGGGTCCTCTCGGTATGATCCAGCGGCCTCTATCGAGCTCTGCTTCATGCCACTCTGGGAGTTAACTCCCCTTTTGGTAGTGTAACGAGGGTTCGACGGCTCCGGCCTTCTCACTTGTCCTCTGGTTCCCTTGCGGTGTCCAAGACAAGTCCAGTCGTTCCCTGCCGTGGCACAGCACGGTTGAATTCGTTCCCCATACGCAGTACGAGTGAAGTATCGAAAGGGAACGTACTCGGTTACTAACGTAACCTCGGTTCCCTGAGATACGGAACGAGTACTGCGTTACATGCCGTGCCACGAGGCTGCGGCTTCAGTGTCGTCGCTTCAGTCGAATGACCTGAAATCCTATGGCGAAGTGCCTGCTTATATAGCCCTACCCCGCCCATTTCGGCGGGAATATTCGCGGGCTTTGTCGCCATAGGCCGCGCAGCTATGCCGCGCCATCATTGGTTCAACAACTTGCCTATGAGTGAACCAATGACGATGCAGTTACACTGCGTTATTGAAAAAGGCTTCAGTAACGGGTGAAAAAGGAGACCTTTCCCCATACGCAGTACTCGTTCCGTATCTCAGGGAACCGAGGTTACGTTAGTAACCAAGTACGTTATCTTCCCCTGTATGAGTGTGAGCATCAGTAGCCTTGAGTCGCATTGAAGTGATGTCATCTCCCTCTCTTCGATTGATTGGCTAGCTGTCAATCTAGAACTAGTGGACCAATGGTAACGCTTAAGCCTGCCTTAATTTACATAAAACTCAAACTGCAACATTTGGAAAAGCAAGAGCAGAACGTAGAAAGAAGAGCAAAGAGAAAAACAGCACAAGCAACAAAAGAGTAAAATATGAGCAAAAAATATAAAGAATGATCCGTGACCTCGTTGTTTGCTATTCTGATCATTTTGCATATTTGTTTCAGTTTGTGCAATATATTTTTACATGTGTTTTAAAATTTGTTTCATGCTTATTTTTTGATCCGTGACCGCAATACTTTAGGTGGGAACTTAATCCCATAAATGTGTGTTTCAACCATGGAAAGACGTCAATAAAACAGATTGTAAAAAATGTCACACTTACCGTCACATTTAACTCAGAAAATCTGTACAGTGTCCAAAAACTCATTAGTCAGCTACAAAAACGTACTTAGAGAGGAGCACTTTGCTAAATATATGCACTATAGGCTATTGCATATACCTTGTATTTGTACTTAACGTGCTTCAATATCAAATGTATGTTTGAATACATTTGTTTTATGACAGCCACCATTTAAATGTTTATATAGCCTTAAAAAAATGAGTAGAAACATAATTAAGTGTAATGATACTGCTCCGAGACTCAAAGATTGAGGATCCAAATGCAGTTAATTTATTTAAGGGACAATCCAGAACCATAATCCAAAATAACAGGCAAAAGGTCAAAACACTGGCAGGCAGTCCAAACAAACAAACAAACAAAAACCAAGGCAGGGTACAAAGGCTAAGGTAGTCCAGAACATGGTGTAGAAACATCCAAGACACAAGAAAACAAGAAACAACAGCTCAGAAATGCAGTACCAACAGTGATGCAAGACCTAGCAATGAATGACTGTGAAGACCAAGGTTAAATAAGCAGACACTAACAAGCAAATTAGGAACAGCTGAATGTAATCATGGCTGATGAGTCCAGGCAGTGGGTGATGGGAAGTGGAGTCTATAATAAAGGTAGTAGTCCTGGGTGGAGTGCCCTCTGGTGGCTATCAAGGGCACTCAAGCTGGCGGTCATGACATTAAGAAATGTATTATAATATTGTTTTTAAAACTTCACATTCTTTATATAGCTTACGAATCAATTAATTTTAACCTTTAAAAATATAATGATGTATCATCTGTTGCTCCTGTACAGCATTAGTTGAGAGATATTTTTTTCTTTGAGGAAATTTGCCATGTACTTAACCTTACAGGCCCCAAATTAATCAATATTGAATCGAAGGTAATCGAATAAAAATCAAATCGCAAGCTCCTGAATCAAAATCGAATACAATTGTGAAATTTGTAAATGCCCAGCCCTAGTTTCAAATGGCACAGAGGGGCACACCGGCCATTTCGCCCTTCAGTGTAATGTTAACGTACAGCAGTGGGATATGCCGTATACCCACTAGGAAAGGTCAAGGATTTCCGTATACCCACTTAAAAAAGCACGAGAATACATAACCAATCAAATAAATCACAATATGATATTTGTGGTTTGTTACTTTCGACATGAAACATAATCTCATATTTCTCAAAGTCTCAAGTTTCATATTTTGCCCATTTTACTTTGGAAAAAAAAAAAAAAATACCGTTTTGGCGCTCTTTAACGTGGAGTGACAGATCGCTGTAGTTCAAGAGAAGAGGCCTGACGCACACGAAATCCATATCATGTCTCGTATAATCGCTTAATCAGTGTTTCAACCGCGGAAATACGTTAATAACAGCTTCAGCTTGTAAACAATGTCACGTAACGTCACATTTACCTCAGAACAAACAGATTCAGTGAACATAAACTCGTTAGTCAGCTAGAAAAATGAACTCTTGAGAGGAGCATTTAGCTAAATATATACACCAGATTAATTATAACTTTTAATGTTCTGCAATAGCCTATATTATGCATGTTTGAATAAATCCGTCAAGTTGACAGCCACCATTTAAATGTTTATATTTCAAAAAACGAATTGGAGTAGAAATAATTTTAAAGTTAGTAGGCCTATTATTATAACGTTATTATTATATAAATTTCCTTAAGTGTAAATTAAGTTTGTATACAAATCAGTTCATTTTAACCTTCAATATTAATGTAGTACCAACTGATTCCCATGTATATTTTACAGCATTAGTTGAGAGAGGTTTTTTTTTTTTTCTGTCCATATAAACTTGATTATTGTAATAGCCTTTATTTAGGTATTAGTCAGGCCTCTCTCTCCAGACTGCAAATGGTCCAGAATGCGGCAGCTCGCCTATTGACGGGCACACAAAAGCGGGAACATATCACTCCCATTCTCGCATCTCTTCACTGGCTACCTGTCCATTATAGGATTCATTTTAAAATTTTGGTGCAACACTTTGATAAACACTTGTTGTTTAAAAAAAGTGCTTTATAAATAAACTTTGACTTTGACTTTTTCTTGAGAAAATTTACTAAAATTTGCTATATCCAAAATAACTGATATTGAATTGAATTGCAAGTTAGTGAATTGAAATGCATAACTATGATGACAGACTGGCAGTTTTATTTAACCCAACTATTGTTTAAAATGACTATATGGCTGGCTTAAAATGTACCCAAAATAGGTTGGAAATTGAAAATCAGACACATAATTACTAGAGGAAACAATAATAATCAAATGTGAACATTTATTAATACAAAATTTAATAAATGTTTATTGTTTAGTTATTATATTTAATATTAATAAAGTTAATTTCCAACATATTTTGGGTTCATTTTAAGCAAGCAATACAGCAATTTTTATACAATAGTTGGGTTAAATAAAACTACCCAGCAGGTTGTGGGTTGTTTTTAACAAAACATTTTTTAGAGAGTAATAATAGTTGAAACTTGCACTCTTTAATGTGCATTAAAACTTGCCAGCTGATAAAATATGCTCCAGGGACCATATTCATATAACATCTAAGGCTATCTTAACTGGCTGAGTTAGATGGTGACAGTAGAAAATCAGTCCAGAGCCTCTTCAGCTGTTAAAGTCTTTTGTTGATTATAATAAATTGACATTTTGATAAAACACACATAAGCAGATTTTCAGACTGCTCTCAATCACATGTATCCTAGATCAGATGCATACTATATGCATTAGTGAGTGTGGCGGTGCTTATGGGGTGTCACTCTGGGACAGGTAAGTATGAAGCTGGGAGGGAAAAATCACAGTATACTCACTACAAAAAACTAGACTACACCACTGATGTACAGTGTTAAATACATGAAATACATGTGTTTTTGTTTCATGTTCCACAGTTACATTCACCACAGTGTTTCTGTTTATGTAATAAAATGTGTAATAAAAGTAAATATAAAAAAACATGAATAATTCAAGTTATCATAATAACATGATGTGACCCCATCAAAGACCTCAAAAGAATACATGTAAGCTTAACCTGTTTTAAATTTATATATTAATGCATCTATTATATTTGTTTTAATTTAAAAGCAAAGTTTAATATTGTCAACTAATAGTAACTATATGAATATATGAAATATACATAATTATAATTCATATAATATAAATATAATAAATAATTGGCAGCAAAAGATGAGCAATTTTGTCTCTAAAATGTTTTCACTATACACTGATTTAATTTGTAGTGAGAGATATAGGGGGAGTGGCTTTATTGCATCAGATACATGTCATTTTACTCAGAGCTGACTGGTTGAGTTTTGGATTGCAATGTCTAACCCATAATAAAACCTGCTCCGGAGCAGATTAGCCCTAGCATAAGTTACTATAGCAATGAAACACGCTAAAAACCAATCCACCTTCATGAGCCCGAAAAACCAGAGTTTGCTCAAACTAATCTTGAACTTACCTGGGTACTGAAACCAGCTTTGTGCAACAGGCCACAGGGATGAAACAACTCTGTGTGCCTCTGAGCAACTCTGTCAGTCGCACAATGGTTCTATGACTTTATTTGCTTTGGAAGTTTAGTTGGCAGAGAAAATAATCATTCTGTATGCAATCAGTTAGCAGGCCAATACTTAATATTAATTAAATAATCTCAACGTTTTGCCTAAAACAAAAGTTATGACTTTTGTGTATGATGACTTAAATTGATACTGGTCTGGGCTTCACTACCATATCTCTGTGTTGTCCAGTGAGTCACACAGCATTGCCACACAGATTTTGATAGGTGGTCAGCAATAATAAAACAGGCAGTGTGCCAAAGGTGTCGGCTATTAGGTAGTTGTGTGAGTGCAGGTGCAAAGTAAATTATTATTTCTGAGATAAACTAGTATTATAATAATATTTTTGTTTTGTTTGAAAAAAATAAAAAACGAAAAAGGTGCCCTTTTTTTCTATATTAAATCAAAAAACTAATGACCAAAAGATACACTGATTCATATGGCGCACAGAGCTGGGCTGCGTTCCTGTTCGTTTTTTTTATGCCCTTCCCTCACTATGGGCTGGAACGTCCTAGGCCCTTGATCACTTGGAATGTGCTATGGAGTTATTATTTTTATTTTTTTCCCTTACGAAATTGTTTAATGAAGCATTCAATATGTATATATGTGTGTATTATTATTATTATTATCATTAATTATTAATATATCATGGAGTTGTGGTGTGGTAAATTAAACGCGATATGGAGTGACGTCACAGGCTTGTTGCATTGTGTTATATGGAGCTGCCTGAAGTGTACATATAAAGTAGACTCACTCCCTCGGTCAAAATCGAGGGAGTGAGGGTCTGTCCATATAAACTTCCCACGTCCACTTGAACGCACTTCAAAATGGTGGCAGGGATTCCCCCAAGGGGAAGTGCTTAGGGAAGTTAGCAAGTGCTCCTCTAAAATTGGAGTAGAACGCAGCCCTTGTGTTTCCTTCCTGAATGAGTCAGAGTCTTTGAACAAATCGGTTGAGTGAGTGATTCACCATCAATATAGACAGCCACTTGATTTTTATTACTGAATGAATCAGTGTTACAAGCGAATCGGTTGAATAAATCACTCATTAACACAGTGACTTACCGCCACCTTCTGGCAATATTTCATAATCGTTTCATCTAGTCATTCATTTCATATTTCTGTATGACAGCATAATTTTTATTTTTACACAGAGATTCGACTGCATTATATGCCAACAATGACAGTTCAAAAATGACAAAAAGCACTTGTTTGCATGCCTGTAACTCAAGAAGTATTAAAGATATCTAAATATAAAGATATATACCTTTTAGATTCTGGTTCTTAACAAACTTTCTTTTTGGCATCTTCATTTTAAAGGCTCTTGATGGTTCAATCCCAGAGATATGGACATGTTAATGTATAAATTGGTAATTTGAGTAAATTGGTAAATTGTACACATTTTCAGTGGTCAAAAACCAAATGTGGGTCACTTTGCATACAAACTGATCCTTTTTGTTTATTTTTAAAGAGGAATATCTGAAGAACGGGTTATGGTTAAGGTTGAAACTAGAAATGTATCTCATTTTTTTCTATCAGCTTAATTGCATAGAATGTTTTGTTTGCATGCCTGTAACTCTAAAATTATTCAAGATATCTTGATATCCTTCTAGATTCTCATTCTTAATAAGCTTTTCTTTTGAAATCTTCATTTTCCAGGCACTATAAGTTCAGTCTCATAGATATGGGGTTCTCAAAGGAGCTCCATGTTCAAATTGTTGAATTTTACCCTTTTCAGTGATCGAAAACAAAATGTGGTTCACTTTGCATACAGCTGATACTTATTGCATTTAAAGAGGAATGTCTGAAAAATAAATAGTGGTTAAATTAGACATGTATCTTGTTTCCCTCTATCAAAAGAATTGCAAAAAACAACTTTCTGAGAAACCAAATCAACCAAAAATATGGTTAAGTTGAGGAAAATTATAACTTGCTCTCAAACATGTAGGCCTATTTATATTAATCTATATTTAAATCAGTTTTAGGGATATTTGGAAAATGGGATTTTGTTCATTTTAACAGCATCTGAAGCTACCAAGAGTTCAAATACATAGTATCTTAACCTTACTGCATTGATATCCCTTTATCTATGAGATTAAACCATATAGGGCCTTAAAAATGAAGATTCCAAAAGAAAAGTTTCATTAGAACATGAATCTAAAATGACATTAAGATATCATCTTGAATTAAAGACATGTAAACTTTTGTGTTGTATTCAATTGTTTTGATAGGGAAACAAGATACATTTCTAGTTTCAGAGTTATTTGTTCTTCAGACATTCTTCTTTAAACACAATAACTATCAGCTGTTTAAAAAGCTGATAGTTGGTTCTTGACCATTGAAAATGGGTAAAAATTCATTAATTTGGACATGGGGCCACATTGGGGTCCCAATATCTATGGGACTGAACTATATAGGGCCTTAAAAATTGTAATGATTTACTACAGTTATTAATCGATTTATGGATGAAACATGAATATAATAATTCATAAAGCCTTATGAATAAATTATTATTCATATATCGACCCAACGGGGAATTAAACATATATTGTGAATTAATTACAACGAATTATAATCAATTACATATATGCTTAGTTCTGGTTTACTAATTATTTAGAGAAATGTTAGTTGTCCAGCAAACTGCAGCTCCTCAGAATGTTATAAAAAGGAAGATTTTCTTTCCTCTGGCCACGAGGGAAGACTTCCTATTCTAGCATCCAAACATAGAGCAAGGATATAGGATCGAAACGTTAAAGTGACTTGGTCTTCAGTTGAAAGAACAAACAGAACAATCGAGCATGAATTAAGTGTTTAATATATGCAGCTACGACTACAGAGATTATACGTCTAAATATATATACAAGAATATACACACCTATGTACAAGAGTGGAAGTAGAGAAGGAAAGAGAGAAGGCAAGTAGCAAACTTACAAACAGTCCTGAGCCAGCACGGAAATCAGTTTCATCATCTAAGATTGAGAAACGGCAGTATACTTGCATTGGTTGTGCGTGTCGAATTTCAGTTTAGCGCTGGTGCAGTTCGTTGGCTTCTTCCGTTCCGCGGGAAGGTTTGAACTGAGGACTTGAGAGTGAGTTTCGCTGGAAGATGGCGGTCCCGAAGCTGAGCGCGATGGCAGCGCGTGGTCACCGGAGAGGTCCGGGAGGAACGTGCACGAGGTGCTCGTGAGACAATCGGGAGACCCAAAGAGAGAACAACGGAGAAGGTGTGTGTCGTTGTTTTTATGGAAACCCAAGCTAACACACCTCCTGAATTGTAGCGACCAATAGATGCGCAGCACTATTTGGCGGGCAAAGTTCCTTTGTTTGGTCTCCTAGCTGAATTTGCATATTTAATGACTATCAGATCGGATTTCGAGATGGAGTGCTTTCTTCACAGTATCATTAAACACATAGAAAAATGCATTTGCCAGCTATGTGACATATCTCAGGGAATAGCTCGAGTCCAGAGCTTTACGGAGAGATCAAACTCGATACATCAGAAATGCATATAAAAGAAGTTATGGTTTACAGACAAAATTCTATCATTAAAATGCACACTAGCACAAATACACTCATTTAAACATGCATACGCATGCATACGCTTCAAAATACAGGATGAGTATATGTTGGCATAGTTGTATTTTACATATACAGTCAAAAATTATTTGTGTGTTTCTGTATGTGTCTGTGTGTGTGTTTTTGTGTGTTTTTGTGTGTGTGGGTGTTGGAATGTGTATGGCGGCATTATAATGCCAATAATGACCGAGCGCACAACTGATGCTTGCGCGCGCAGTAAATCACTTCCGCGAGAGGATAACACATCTACACGCGAGGAAAAGGGAGCCCGCGAGCTCATTTTAAACCCGCGCGCGCGCATGACATCTTCTCTGCGCGCAAATCAAGCTCTCGCGTGCTCGTACACAACTCGCAGCACGCGCGTCATCACTTCCCACACTCGCGCTCGATCTTCTATTTCGCTCGCGCGAACAATTTTGATTTTTGTCAGTCGTGGGGCGGGACTTTACTTATTTCAGTGTAACCTCAAATGTCATTGGACAATTCAGTTTATCCAGTCTGTTGTGATTGGACGCCTGTTGTAAAACGATTAGACATGGCTTCATCAATGGACCAGATGCAAGTGAGTTAAACTTTATTTATTGACTGATTGATTGCATTATTATTATTATATGTCCTTACCAGATACTATATTAACTTGATTTATTATTATTTTTAAGGAGCTGTAGCTGCTGGGGAAAAATGAGAACACATATTATATTTGCTGTAGTTCACCGCTACATTACCACTATACTTCCACTAAACAGTATCTGTTTACCCAGCCAAAATTATATCAGTTCTGAAAAATATAGAGATGTGAAAAGTGTCCATTAAATAGTTGTAACTATGATTCTAAATCCAAATTGCTTCATGGCTTTGGATGAAAGATAATCCCTTGTTCATATCAGTAAGGAAGAGTTGTTGTGTAAGCTTTTTTGTTATCATTCTTTGTCAGTTTAATATATTTTCCAATAAATACAGTATATTGGGTTTCAGCACTTTACCCCGTTGAAAAGTTGCAGTTAAAGTACTCAGTATGAATGATCATACCCCTCTGAAACCCAATTAAGAAATTAATCTTTATATCGAAGACACTTTTTTTTTTTTTTTAATAACATTATGTTCAGATGGTCAGCTGTACTCATAAATACTGTGCACTGTACTTACTTTGAACTTGAAGAGTTCACTCAAAATGAAAATAATGTCATTAATTACTCTCCCTCATGTCGTTCCACACCCGTAAGACCTTTGTTCATCTTCAGAACAATATTATATTATAAAGCGACGATAATATTTTTGGTGCACCACGTGACTTTGGCGCTCCGAACAGCTGATTCGACACAAAAGATTCATAACGCTCCGAAGCTTCCTGAAGTGTTTTGAAATAGGCCATCACTATGTCGTTTTATTTGTTTTTGTTTTTGCGCACCAAAATATTCTTGTGGCTTTATAATATTAATATTGAACCACTGTACTCACATGAACTGATTTAAATATGTTTTTAGTACATTATGGATCTTGAGAGAGGAAATGTCATTGCTCAGGCCTCACTGAGCCAGATTTCATCAAAAATATCTTAATTTGTGTTCTGAAGATGAACGAAGGTCTTACGGGTGTGGAACGACATGAGGGAGAGTAATTAATGACATTATTTTCATTTTTGAGTGAACTCTTCAAGTTCAAAGTAAGTACAGTGCACAGTATTTATGAGTACAGCTGACCACATCTGAACATAATGTTATTAAAAAAAAAAAAAAAAAAGTGTCTTAGATATAAAGATTAATTTCTTAATTGGGTTCAGAGGGGTAGATCATTCATACTGAGTACTGTATGTTAACTTTAACTGCAACTTTTCAACGGGGTAAAGTGCTGAAACCCTTTTATACTGTATTTATTGGAAAATATATTAAACTGACAAAGAATGATAACAAAAAAGCTTACACAACAACTCTTCCTTACTGATATAAACAAGGGATTTATCTTTCATCCAAAGCCACATGAAGCAATTTTGGATTTAGAATCATAGTTACAACTATTTAATGGACACTTTTCACATCTCTATATTTTTCAGAACTGATATAATTTTGGCTGGGTAAACATAGATACTGTTTAGTGGAAGTATAGTGGTAATGTAGCGGTGAACTACAGCAAATATAATATGTGTTCTCATTTTTCCCCAGCAGCTACAGCTCCTTAAAAAAAATAATAAATCAAGTTAATATAGTATCTGGTAAGGACATATTATAATAATAATAATGCAATCAATCAGTCAATAAATAAAGTTTAACTCACTTGCATCTGGTCCATTGATGAAGCCATGTCTAATCGTTTTACAACAGGCGTCCAATCACAACAGACTGGATAAACTGAATTGTCCAATGACATTTGAGGTTACACTGAAATAAGTAAAGTCCCGCCCCACGACTGACAAAAATCAAAAGTGTTCGCGCGAGCGAAATAGAAGATCGAGCGCGAGTGTGGGAAGTGATGACGCGCGTGCTGCGAGTTGTGTACGAGCACGCGAGGGCTTGATTTGCGCGCAGAGAAGATGTCATGCGCGCGCGCGGGTTTAAAATGAGCTCGCGGGCTCCCTTTTGCTCGCGTGTAGATCTGTTATCCTCTCGCGGAAGTGATTTACTGCGCGCGCAAGCATCAGTTGTGCGCTCGGTCATTATTGGCATTATAATGCCGCCATAAATGTGGATCTGGCCCGTAGTCCACATGAGGGGCCCCTTTGATGTCCTAAGAGCAAGGAAATTGGGCCTCCTGTGTTACCTCAGAGGGCAACAAAGGTGTCAAGTGGGCTCATCTTTGGCAGATCTGTTCAGAGCCGAGATGAGGTTTTACAACCCAGTCCAGCATGCTAAAAGCGTTCTGAACATTCCAAATTTTATTGATTATCCTGATACGTGTGTATATGCTACAAAATTAAGATTTCAAAAGAAAATTGATTAAGAATGAGAATCTAGAAGGATATTATGATATCTTCAATACTTTTAGAGTTACGGGCATGACAACTATAGAAAAAGAATATTTATGGCACTCAAATGGGTATGTTCTATGCAATTGAGCTGAAAGAAAAAAGTGAGATACTGTGGCGAGGGGGGCGTGGTTCAGCGAACGCTGCAGTGGGGGAGAGCGTCGGGAGACACGTGGTGAATAAGCGGGTTAAACGCAAATAACGAACACCTGTCTCTGATTACAGTGATTGGCGTGGAGAAAGGATAAAACACCAGGAGAAGCAGGAGTGTGTGTGAGAGAGAGAGAGAGAGAGAGAGGATTAAAACACTTTTATTTTATCACAATTTATGCCTCATGCATATTCACAATAATATAATAAAAAATAAAAACAATTAAATATTCAAGAACAACTGACCCTCAAAAACCACACACAATATATCTTTAAAACACCAAATATTACAAAAAAACATTTCATTATTCACAAGTTTGTAATAGGCAAATTCAATTTTGAGTCTTCCACCAACTAATTTCCTAAACATCATTTCCAAATCAGTGATCCCAAGTTGTTCCCCTTTATTCTTTCTCGTTTTCCATATTGACAACTTTGCTGTTCCCAACAAATAATTTAACAAACATGTCATCCTTCTCATTGAATACCTATACTTAACACCCCCAATAAATATCCTATCAGAAAAATCTTCACCAAATTCTTTAAACAAATCCTTAAGAAAAATAAAAAACTCTTGTAGTCTTCCACATTTTAAAAATAAATGTTCTAAGTCTTCTTGTTCCCCACAGAATCTACATTCACTACCCACTGCTGGATTCAGATGCGCCACATGTCTGTCTGTAGCTATCGCCCCGTGAATAAGCCTCCACTGCAGATCTGCTGTCCTCTTCTCTATGGGAGGCTTATACAGGGCTCTCCACCTGTCTCTCACAAGGAAGTCTGGTCCCAACAAAACTGGCCACTTTGAAACCTTTATTCTCTTAAGAGAAACTTGATGTGTCACTTTTACTGAAGAATAGTAAATTGCTTTCTTTGATATTGATTCAAAACAGTCCAGCTGAGGTGTGTCAAAAGACAGAATTGAGTCCGTATTTTCTTCCACTCCCTCTTCAAGTACCACTGGAGACACTCTGATTTTTGGAAATTCCTCTTCTGTATCTTTTAAGTCCATTGACCAACTCCTTTCAATATACGCTCTGTTCACACTTGGTAAAACATTCCAGATCTCCTCTATCAGTTTAGAAACAAGACGTTCAGATTTCAATCCTGTCATTTCCTTAAGGATTTCAACCGGCTTCCATCCATCATCATTCAAAAGGTGTCTCATTTTCACAACCATGACGCTTCAAAACTGAAGATACACTTACTGCCGACAAAAGCCTTGTTTGGATCATCGGATTAAAAAGTAAAGGTTCTTCCATAGTCCATTGTCCTGTATCTTCACTACTTCGGTCCACTTTAAAAACTGTTTTCCAGGCCTGAAGCATTGACTTATAAAAGGGAGTGATCTCTGACAGGCTCACCTTCCCCAAGTCCATTATAAACAAATGTTTATCCAACCTGAGCCCACCTGCGCTCTTCAAAATAAATCTTGCAGTATGGGCCCAAGCTATGTCCTTTTGATATAAAAGTCTTTGTGCTGTTTGTATCCTGTAAGCCATCAACCGACTTCTCACATCCACCAGCCCTTGACCTCCTTCGTGAACAGGTAAATAAAGTGCTGCAGCATGGATCCAGTGTGCCCCACTCCAAAAAAAATTTACGATGATCCTTTGTATTTTACAAACCAACTCAACTGGAGGCTCCATAACTGTCATTTTATGCCACAATGTTGAAGCCACCAAGTTGTTAATGACCAAGACTCGCCCTCTGTATGACAATTGTGGTAATAGCCACTTCCATTTAGACAATCGGCTGACACCTTCTCCAGCAATCCCTCCCAGTTCCTTCTCTGAAATTGCTCATTTCCCAAAAACACACCCAATGCTTTTATCCCCTCTCTACCCCAATGTAGACCACATGGTAATTTTGGGAGTCCTACTTCTTCCCATTTACCAATAATATATCCCTCACTTTTTCCCCAATTCACTCTGGCTGAGGATGCTTTTTCATATTTTCCAATAATTTTTGTTAAAACCTTCACATCATCTTGACTTTTTATAAACACGGTGACATCATCAGCGTACGCTGATAAGGATACTTTAAATGCACTCTTTAAATCAGGAATTAAAATTCCAGTTAGTTCTTTTCTTAGCTGACACAAAAATGGTTCAATTACCAGACTATATAACTGTCCAGAAAGTGGACAGCCTTGTCTTATACCCCTGGACATCCTTATAGGTGCACTCAATCCACCTCCAGCTTTGACCATTACAAAAGCATCAGAATACAACAACTTTATATAAGATATAAAATTTTCACCAAAACCAAATTCTTTTAAACAGTGAAAAGATACTTATGATCAACTTGATCAAAGCTTTCTCTTGATCAAGCGAAAGAACTCCTAAATCAAAACGATTACTTTGATTAAAATCAATCACATCACGCAATAAAACAAATTGTCCATAATTGATCTATCAGGTATACAATAGGACTGGTCTCTATGAACTAATACATGTAGATATTTCTTAAGTCTGTTTGCTAGCACCTTGAAAATATTTTGTAATCCGAGCAAAGCAACGACACTGGTCTCCATTTTTTAATAGTCCCAAGTCTCCTTTTTTAGGAATTAATGATAGAACTGCTCTGCAACAGCTCGTGGGTAATGTCTTTCTTTTAATGCAATCTATCATCAGTTCATTAAAATCTTGTCCAAGTAATTTCCAAAAAGCCTGATAAAACTCACAGGTATACCATCCACTCCTGGGGACTTTCCAGTAGATAATTGTCCCATTGCATCTGTAAGCTCTTGCAAAGTTATCTGTTCATCCAGTGAGTTTCTTTGTTCATCTCTCAGCTGAGGCCACAAAGCAAGTCCACAATACTTTCAGAATCACAACTCTGAGCGCAATATAATTTAGAATAAAAATCTATTGTCATTTTTCTTATTTCAAGAGGGTCAGAAGTTATACTTCCATTAGGACATCTAATATGGCACAACTGTTTTTGTAAAACACTTTTCTTCTCCAAATTAAAAAAATATGCACTAGGAGCATCCATATCTTTTGAACAAATTCTTGATCTTATAAGTGCCCCTTTTACTTTTTCTTGCAAAAAAATTCCAAGTTCTTCTTTTTTCTTATTTAATCTTTCATTATTCACAGTTCCATTATTAATTAAAATGTCTTTCTCCAAGGACGCAATGTCTCTTGTAAACTTTTAACTGTTTTTTCATTAATGCAGTGGTATGTGAAGTATAGTTTTGACAGAAAATTCTAATATTAGCTTTACCTACATCCCACCATAAACTAAGATTTTCAAAAGTGTCTTTCTTAAGTTTCCAGTCATCCCAAAAAAACTGAAACTTTTCACAAAACCTGATGTCTTGTAACAATTTGACATTAAAATGCCAAAAATAACAAGGTTTAACCACTTTTTTTAAATTAAAATCAAAAATAATCATATGATGATCTGAAAAACCATTTGGCAAAATAGATACATTCATTACCTTATTATTCCAAATTTTCCCCAAATAAAATCTATCTAACCGAGCACCACTAACTTGATTACTAGATACCTTCAACCAAGTATATTGTCTAACTCCTATATTCCTACTTCTCCATAAATCTATTAAATCAAATTCATTATAATTTTTAACAATTGCATACTTGATTGATTATGTGGTTCCTCTCCATTCCTATCAACTAAGAAATTTGTTGTGCAGTTCCAATCCCCCCCAATTATCATGCACACAGTATCATCAAATTTCTGAATAACTGATCTCAATTCCATAAAAAAAACCACTCGCTCAAGTCCATTATTAGGCGCATATACATTAATTAAGACAAATGTTATTCCTTCAATCTCTACTTTACTTAAAAGTGCTCTTCCTTTAACAATTTCATCTACTGATAAAATATTTACATTCAATTTTTTGGAAAAAAGAATAGCTACTCCAGCACTTGTATTTGTTCCATGGCTAAGAGCATATTTCCCTTCCCACCACATACCCCACTGAGTCTCATTATCATTACTTGTGTGTGTTTCTTGCAAAAAAACAATATCTACTTGCTTAACAAACTCTGAAATCATAGCTAATTTATTTCTATCTCTGCCCCCATTTATATTTAAGGAACCTAATTTTAGAAGTTCCATAGAAAGATGGAAAAAGAGGAAAAAAAATGTAAACAGATACATGAAATAAAGTATGAAATTCACCCTGTGCATTTGAGCGTTCTATTTTTGTAAAGCTCTTTTTTCTCTCCGTAATTTAGCTATAATCTTCTTCAACCTGAACCTCTTCTTTTTACACAGGGCTTCAAAGCTAACAACTTTCTGCATTGACACCACTGACCATATAAACTTGTCTATATCCGGGAAAAAATCTGTCACCTGAACAGTTTTTCGAACCGTCAAATCCAAAAACTCATTAATCTCTTGCACAGAGTAAGTTTCATCTATATTCTGTGACCCAAACTCAGAAATGTCAGATAACTCAGACAATGTATCGTCTTCCTCACGGTTTTCAACATCATTTGAGCTTTCATTATTTTCAATAGACCTACTAACCACTTCACAATCAGCACTTTCACTTACCTTCTTTACCACTATTCCTGCACTGTGTTCCAAGACCTCACGTTCCTCTGCCACATTCACCACTTTATCTTCCTTATTTTGTCTTAGTTCAACACTATCACATGATTCATCATTCTGAGCAATACTCTCCTCTTGAGACTGAAAAGTTGTACTATTTACCTTAACAACAGGTAACGTTATGCCACTAGGCCCTGCGGCCTCCTCATTCGCCTGTGCTCTGTGTGGGCATTCCAACTTTTTATGCCCAATATCCCCACACTCAAAACACTTCAAACTTCCCGTGTTAACATAAATCATGTACGACTTTCCTTCATGTACCAAAGACACATCCAATTCCGGTACATTCAGAAACATAAATACCTGTCTCCGAAAAGACAACACATGTTTCAGTGCTTCATGTTTACATCCCAACGGGATCATTTTAATCGCACTAGCACATTTACCATACTGAGCTAATGCCCGCTCAATGTCCTCATTCCCAATAAATGGGGGTACATTCGATATAAAAACTTTTGTCGTAGGTGTAACAAGTGGTGAAACAACAACAAAATCGCCACTTACCACAATTCCGTTGCTAACCAAGCGGCTCACTAGTCTCTCCTCTTTAACAAAAATCACTACCGCTTTGTTCATCCTGGAGGCCGAAGAAATGTTGTCATATCCAACCTCTTCTCCGACCGCCAGCAGCACATCCTCCACTGACACACCCTGAGCAGGTACACAGCGGACTCCATGACGCCGTGAAACAGGTGGCTCTCCCCCCGTTACAAGGGACGCCATCCCGACGTTTCAGCGAACACCACCAAAACGTGATGTTAATGTCACAAATCAGCTTTACAAAAATATGTCTCAATTTCACTTTTTTCCTTAATTCAAATAAATAAGAAAGAGAAAATCAGACTTCCAAACACCTCTCCGTGAGCACCCTCACCCCAAAAACTCCCCGCATGCAGAGAGAGAGAGAGAGAGAGAGAGAGAGGGAGAGAGAGAGAGAGAGGGAGAGAGAGAGAGAGAGAGAGAGGGAGGGAGAGAGAGAGGGAGAGAGAGGGGAGAGAGAGGAGGAGGAGAGAGGGAGGGAGGGAGGAGGGAGGGAGGGAGAGAGAGAGGGAGGGAGGGAGGGAGGGAGAGAGGGAGGGAGAGAGGGAGAGAGGGAGAGAGGGGGACTGCTGACTGGGAACACTCGATCCTGGAGAGGAGCTTTTGGAGTGAAACCTTATTTTGATGTTTGAGATTTGTTGTGCATGTGCACTGTTGTTTATTTTGAGGAGAATAAAATCTCAGTCAGCAGTCAAAGCCGACCCTTGTCGTCTTCCTTCCCTACGAACTTTGTTCTTTTACTACAGATACATTTCTAGTTTTAACATTATTTGTTCTTTAGATAATCCTCTTTAAAAGAAAAAAGTATCAGCTGTATGCAAAGTGACCCACATTGGTTTTTTGACCATTGAAAATGTGTACAATTTATTTCAGCTGAAAATGAAGGGCTGTCAAAGTCTTGTTAAACCTGTCTTGTTTGTGGAGAGGGATGAATTTGGCCATTTTGTGTGTTTACGGAGAAGACAAAAAGCTGCAAAGGTAAACATTTCCAATGGTATGTTTGTGTTGGTCTTAACCCTTGATTGAACATTACTGCAGCTGCATTTTGTACAGCATTTGATGTTTCTTAAACTTGGTTTTACATATCAACCGCCCAATCAGTCAGAAGTAGTAATAATTCATACTATTTACCAAGTCAGCAAATTCATGATATTGTACAAGCATACTTGTACAAAACTCATACAAAAACTGCCTTCCTCTCATTCCGTTAAACTTACACACAAAATACTTCCTTTCTCTGCCTATTTCTCTTCATCTTAGTCCTTTACACTCACTTACACATTCTTTTTTGCTCTGTTGTAAGGTAGAAAGAATTTGCATGATGGCTTTTTGTCAGACTGAATCTGATGTAAACAGATGAACTCAGGAGGCTGCTAGAGTTCCTAATGAACTTGAGCTTGAAGCTGCTAGTCCTAAACTGAAATGGCTACTGGTGAGTCTCGGCAAGTTCTTGCCATGGTCAACCCATGTAATCAATATTTATTCATCAAATCCTCTGACCTGAATCTTTCGGTGAATGAACTTAATTATAACTGTCTTAATATATATGTTTAAAGAACAATAGTAATTAAATGTGAGGTCAATAGACATTTTCTTGTTTTATAGCTGAAATAGAAGACCAAAAACGCAAAGAAAATCAGTCACAGCAAGCCAGGCATACCAGTCCTGTTGGGGAAGAGGAATAAACATGGCCATCTTGTGCCTGAACAGAAAAGACAGAAACAAGAAGGTGCACATTTCCACTGGTATGTCTGTACTCAAGCAATGTAGTTATATGTAGTACAGTGTTTGATATTGATTTCTCAAAGGATTATTCACGTTAGCAGTTATTATTTTTCACATGTACATCTTTTTATCACTCATAGAATGAGCAAATCAGCTGTGCCACCATCTTTGGAATTTGGGCAGGAAATTACTGAATATGGTGAGTTCTGACACCTGTTTTCACCAAAACTATTTTTCTGGAGTTATTTTCGACTTATTGTTTGGTCTGATTATTTGAAGGAGGATGAAGTCAGTTGATGAAGATATAGGCATGTTGTATATGTACTAAAGAGTTTTCAGTATATTACTGATTTGTTTTGACTGCTTGTATCATGTTCTCATTTTCTACTTGTACAGAAAGACTACATCAAGAGGTAGAAGAGCTGTCAGCTGGCACTGAAAACACTCAAAGCTGAGGTCAGTCTTTGCAGAAGTGGTCAGTTCGCATGGCCCAGACTGAAGAGAAGAGGGACTGAGGCCAGAGATGATGGAGTCTTTGTTGACGGGAGTATTCTGTGGCCACCAAGTGCAGCACTACAGCCTGAAACCATAATCAGTTAACCGATGTGAAGACTGTTTTCCCAAACAGCTTTACTGTGACAACTCAGATGTTATGGCGCTTAAAAGTAAACATCACAACCGTGAGAACCAAGAGATAATCAATGGTAAGTCCAGTGCAACAATTATAAATAATAATATGATATATTGTTTATTGATTTACCACCTCCTAAATACGTTTTCTTGTGCCAGGACATCCCGTGCTTGAGAAAAAGTTACACTGCATCAGTGGTGCTGATGAACTATCTGAGCTGCTTCAAGTTCCTTGGTGTTTACATCACCGGGGACCACACATGGCCCATCCACACTGATGCTGTGCTGAAGAAGGCTCATCAGTGTCTTTTCTTCCTCAGACAGCTGAGGAAGTTCAGTGTGAGCCCCAAAACCCTCAAATCATTTTACACATCCACTGTGGAGAACATCCTGACTGGCTGCATCCCTGCATGGTATAGGAACAGCACCGCCCTCAACTGCAAAGCTCTGCAGAGAGCGTTATGAACTGCACAGAACATTGTTGAATGTGAGCTTCCCTCCCTCCAGGACATCTACACCAGGTAGTGTGTGTGTGAGGAAAGCACAGAGGATCTTCAGAGACTCTAGCCACCCGAGCCATGGACTGCTCTCACTGTTACCATAATATCACTGAACCCGCACCAGCAGACTGCGAGACGAGTGCTTTCCACAGGTAATCAGACTGCACTGAACTCGTACCAGTAACACCACACACAGCACACTTCACCCCACCAACCTCATATGTACTGCACTCTATCAGTTACATCAGTTACACTGACTGGACTCTGACTCACTATTATTCTGCACCCTGACATTCTGTTTGCACTAATTCATACATCACTGCACTGCAAAAGTATATGTATATGTGATTATTTTGTTTATTATTGTTTTTCATTTCTTACTCTGTGTATAATAATATTGTACCATATATTGTTCTCTACATGTATTAAGTCCCCTATGTATAATGTGTAAATTGTTAATACTTTATATGTATTTCATATATATTCTTTACTTGTCATCCATACTGTCATGCTGCAGAGTTTACACAAAAGAATTTCATCACATGTCTTTTGTTCATCATTTGTACTGTACAGTGCTGGATAACAATTTTTCAATTGTTTAGAGACATGGAAGAAGAAGATTATGGTAGGGACATGGATAAGCAAGAAAGAGGAAGAAAACCAGGAGAGCTCTGATGATGAGAAATTGGATGTAATTCTGTGGTGCTCAAGACATTTCACCATGCATGCATTTGTGTGGCTTCATCATTGTAAACTGATTAATATAATATGGTCTTACATAACTCATTTTTATTTCTCTTCAATATCATTTGTCTTGAAATGCTACTATAGCTGTATTTATCCTGTATTTGCCAGTAAAGTGTTGTACGTGGTGTTAGATAATAAAGTATGGTGAATATTCTGTATTAAGGATGGTGTTTGGTCAATACACAATTTGATTTTGTAAAAAATACAAAATTACCATGAATATTTTAATTGAGACATGAACATTTAGTCATATTAATGACATATGGGACAGCAATTTGCTAGAATGTTACCATTGCATATGCTTAGTGGCATAGATGCTGTGTCAAATACAGTAAATATGCCAAATTTCAGATACATGAAGGGTAAGGCTGAAAGGTGCATTACAAGAGTCCTCGATCATAAACTTTCTAAATATACTCATGCCTCACTCTGATGTTAAATCAGCCATCCATGAGCCCATGTTTCACCTACTGAACATATTACTGCAAATTAGTCCTCAATCATTAACTTTTAATACATACTCATTGACTCCTTCTCTAGTTGATATGTCAACTATATAGTATTGCATATTTGACCTAATTGACATATTTGTTGTCAAAAAGTAATTGATTAGATTTGACTTTCTATACATTACTATTGAGTCCTTCTGATGTTATTTCACCCATACAGAAGTCCATATTAAACTTACTGAACATATTCCTTGTCAAAGAATAATTGATTTGAACTTTCTATGCATTACTGTTGAGTCCTACTGATATTACTTCTCCCATACAGAAGTCCATATTAGACTTATTGAACATATTTCTGGCAAATTAGTCCTCGATCCTGAATTTTGTATACAAACTCTTTGACTCCTTATGTTTACATCAGACAGACAGTAGTCCATATTTTACAAAATGAACATATTCCTTGCCCATGAGTACTCAGTCTTGAACTTTCTTTACATCCTCTACTGAACATATTTCTGACCCAAGAGTACTCGATCATGAACTTTCTATGCATACTCACTGCCTCACTCTGATGAAACTTCAGCCATATATGAACCCATTTTGACCTATGTCAACCATACCATATTCCTTGCCAATGAGTACTCTGGAACTTTCTTTACATCCTCATTGACTCCTTCTGATTTTATTTCTGCCATTCAGAAGTCCATATTAGACCTACTGAACACATTTCTGGCAAATCTTGTCTTGAACTTTCTATATATACTCATTGACACTTTCTGATGTCAAAACAGCCATATAGAAGTCCATATTTGACTTACTGAACATATTTCTGGCCCAAGAGTACACGATTTTGAACTTTCTATCTAGATTCATTGTCTCCTTCTGATTTTTATTTCTGCCATTCAGAGAACAGATTAACCCTACTGAACATATTCTGACCCAAGAGTACTCGATCATGAACTTTCTATACATACTCACTCCCTCTCGCTGGTGTGATTTCAGCCATATATGAACCTATTTTGACCGACTGAACAATTTTTTTATGGCAAATTAGACCTCGATGAAGAGCTTTTTATATAAACTCATGGACTCATTCTGATGTTACTTCAGCCATATATGAGCACATATTTGACCTGCTGAACTAGTCCTTGAATTAGTCCTTGATCATGAATTTTCTGTAGATACTCATAGCCTCACGCTGATGATTCTTCAGCCATATATATCGATAATGAACTATATATATATATATATATATATATATATATATACATATTGCCTTACTCTGATGTCACATCAGCCATACTTGTCCATTTTTGACCTGATAAACATATTTCTGGCCCAAGAGTACTCAATCATGAACTTTCAATACATATTTTTTGATTTACTCTGATGTTACTTCAGCCATATATGAACCTATTTTGATCTACTGAACAAATTTCTGGCAAATTAGACCTCGATCATGAACATTTTATATAAACTCATTGATTGCTTCTGGTGATACATCAGCCATAGTGAATTGCATATTTGACTTGGACATATTTCTGGCCAAAGAGCACTCAATCTTAAAATTTTTATTTATACTTACTTCAAGGGGCTGCGTTGTGGTCGTGTCAGGGCACTGGTCCTTGGTCTCATCTGGATACGGCCCGGATCCGGTTGACTACGGTAAACCTCGGGATAAACAGAAAAACTAATATTAGCGTAGATGCCATTCTTCTTCTGATGTAACGAGTACATCTGGTGTTATAGGAAGTGTTCCCGGTTCCGGCTGACCTAATTTATGCAGCCTAATAATCCTTTAACGGATTTGAAAATATAAATTTATAATGTGTTATGCGTATGCCAGGTTAAAAACATTCAACAGTGCTTTGATCTGCCTGCATTGACACTATTCTTTAAGAGCTGCTGTGCAGCCAAATTATATACCAGTTATCACTGTAAAGCTGCTTTGACACAATCTGCATTGTAAAAAGCGCTATATAAATAAAGGTGACTTGACTTGACTTACTGATGCTTTCTGATGTCACATCAAACATAAAGTAATCCATATTTCAGCTTATGATCATATTTTTGGCAAATTAGTACTCGATCTTGAACATTCAGTACATACTCATTGACTCCTTCTGGTAATAAGTCAGCCATAGATTATTGAATATTTGACCTTATGAACATATTTCTGGCCAAAGAGTATTCGATTTTGAACTTTACAAACATTACTATTGACTCTTTCTTTTGTTACTTTACCCATACAGAAGTCCATATTAGACCTACTGAACATATTTCTGGCAAATTTGTCGACAATCTTGAACTTTCTATATATACTCAATATAGAAATATAGAAGTCCATATTTGACTTACTGAATATATTTCAGGCCCAAGAGTACCCGATTTTCAATTTTTGAAGATTCATTGACTTCTTATTTTATTTCAGCCATACGTGAGCCCATGAACTTTCTATGCATTACTGTTGAGTCTGATATTCTGATATACTGATATTCTGATATACTGTTGATTCTGATATTACTTCTCCCATACAGAAGTCCATATTAGACTTACTGAACATATTTCTGGCGAATTAGTCCTCGATCCTGAACTTTGTATACAGACTCATTGACTCCTTATAGTCAGACAAACAGTAGTCCATATTTGACAAAATGAACAAATTCCTTGACCATGAGTACTCAGTCTTGAACTTTCTTCATATCCTCATTGACTCCTGATTTTATTTCCACCATTCTGAAGTTTATAATAACCCTACTAAACATTTTTCTGACCCAAGAGTACTTGATTATGACCTTTCTATGCATACTCACTGCCTCACTCTGATATTACTTCCTCCAGATATGAATCCATTTTGACCTACTGAACAAATTTCTGTCAAATTAGACCTCGATGATGAGCTTTTTACATAAACTCCTTCTGATGATACATCAGCCATAGATTAGGCTTCCTAGAGTATATATAAAAAGTTCAGTATTGAGTACTCTTAGGCCAGGAATTTGTTCATTATGTCAAATATGGACTACAAGCTATCTGTTGTAACATCAGGACTCAATGAGTCTGTATAGAAAAATCATGATCGAGGACTCGGGTCAGAAATATGTTCCATTTGTCAAATATGGACTTTCTGTATGGCTGATGTCACATTATAAGGCATAAAGAGCATGTAAAAAAGTTAAATATGCAATTACTCTTGGCCAGAAATATGCTAATATGGTCAATATGGACTACTGTATTGCTGATATGACATCAGAATGCGTCAGGAGTATATTTAAAAGTTCAATATAGAATACTCTTTGACCGAAATATTTTAGGTAAATCAGATATGGACTACACTCTAAACAAAAATGGTGCTATATAGCCCCAAAATGGTTCTTTGGCTCTATCATAGCGGAACCTTTTTGGTGCTATATAGCACCTATCGTTAAAGTGCTATATGGCACCTGTCGTATGGTGCTATATAGAACCATAAGAGGTGCCATATAGCAGCAGTGGTTCTTTGGCTCGTTACAGGAACCTTTTCTGGTGCATATAGCACCTATTCTTAAAGTTTTCTAGCACATTTGTCAAATTAGAGGTGCCATATATTTGTTTTTTGAGCTAGCAGGGCCCGTTATCATGCCAGGTACTACTGTAGATGAGTCAATATGCTTCTAAATTACACTTTTATGAATGATAATATAATTTCTTACCAAATCAGACTTCAAAGATTCAAAATCATGTACTAAATGCTTACTGAAAAAAATACATTACACTTTCAAACCTTTTAATTTATTTCTTTCAGCAGCAAATAAACTCAGTGCTGACAGTCAGGAATACACATGTACAACACACATTACTACTCCCCTTTATACACATACAAAATATGCAACAAGCTTGAAATATGTACATTTTTGAAGACATAGTCCTGTTTTTACATACTGAGTTATGCTCTGAAGTCCTGCAGTTTCTTTCAGCGCACTAACATTTTTGTAAGTCCTTCAGATTTTCAAAAACATATAGAAACTGGAACTTAAACCATAAGAAAGGGAGCAAGAGAGATATTGACTCCAAAAGTCTACTCACAGATTGAGTTGTACACTCATTTTACAGTGACAGGAAGTCCGACTGCATCCTTCAATTTCAAAACAACACACTTCAAAAAGGTCAGTGTCTTTTTCAGTCCTTTAGGATACTGGTTGGATTCTCACTCTACTCTGATTAACTGGCCATCCAACGTGAACAAAAATGTGGTCATACTGCATGAGATGATCCTCCCCGGCTTTAGGCACTACCTTAGTATTGGGATGACAGGAGGGCTGGTCTGAGCATGGCCCTGGAGAAGAGGGGATAATAGCATTAACCATCTTCACATATTATTGAAAGGCAAACCTTATAAGCTAATTAATTTCAACTACTGTCATTACAACTGCTCAAATACTTTGGCCATTAACTGGAAATGAATGTAATTTTCTCTTCACATTGAGAATAGTTTGTGTATTATCATTTGTATACAAAATGTGCAATAAGTGTCATGCTTTTGATTAGATTGTGCTTCACACGCTGTAGTCAACTGTTCATGGCTTACCTCAATGTCAAACAGCAACCCCAGTCCACCTTGACCAGTGCGGCAGAGGAGAATAGCTGCTTCCAACTGTAGGCCTTTAAACAAATAACATCATTAGGTTAACATAACATGGGGATGCTTTTACCCAATACTTTTTTTTGTTTTGTTTTTTACATTCATTACTGTGTGTAAAGCCCAAATAACTTCGTATTTTAGCGTATCTTTTTCTGAACTCAAAACAAATTAAGATCTTTTTGATGAAGTCTAAGAGGTTTTTCCCTCCAATGATGAGGGTGAGTAATTAATGACAGAATTTTCATTTTTGGGTAAACTATCCTTTAAAGGTGATTACCCTTGCACAAATCAAAGCAATTCTCAAAACAACAACATGATATTCATACAACTTCACATTTGTACTAGACATACACTAAGCTGCAGGATTCTGGATAAAATGAAATCATGATTTTTTTGTTTCAAATAGAGATTGCAATTCTCCCACGATTCTAATAGACAACTAAATAACGTTTATTTACTAGTTCTAGCAAAATATTAATAGCTGGACTCTAATTGCCGAAAATGTTTAATTTGAATGAATTATTTTAAAAAAATGGTTTTGATATATTAATGGCTCATTAATAAATACTTTTGTTCACTACTGGATGATCAGGGTTTTACCTTATCCAATCTATTGAATGAATGATTCAATGACAACGTCACTGGTTGCCACCTAGTGCTTAACAAGGTACTTTATATACACAGTTATTTGAAGCACCATGTTAGTTTCGATTTGCTCTATTTGATCGCTATCTGATGTCCAGTGTTTATATCCTAACTGTAACTTTTATCTTATTACTTATGTGATAATTTTAATATTTGTGAAAGAATCAATAACCAATCCTTGAATAACTACTGTGGTCAAACTGCTGTCTCTGGATCAGTGGCAGCATGAACCTGAATGTTTTGTCAAGGTTTAATAGACACAGGCGATCATTGTCATTAATAAAGTAGATCGCTGTGGGTGTTTGAATCGAGATTGCGACCTTTCTACGATAAATTGTGCAGCTCTAACATATACATACAAGTAAATCAAAGGGGTTTCGGACAAGCCAGGTTGATGATGTGGTCATACCTAGAAGGGGCACAAGCTGATGTAACTGAAGTAAGTTGATTCAAAACTTTAACTCCCTCGATGTCAGCAGATGGTTCATGAAGTTCTCCCCCTCCTTCCAATAATGAACATCGCCATGGTGAGCTGCTCCTCAATCATCTGTCTGGTTATCCTAAAATAGTGAACATAAAAAAACAAATTCGGTCACCTTTTGCTAGCATAACTACAAATACACAAATTTAGACTTATTTTTCTGAAAATAAATCAAATAGAATATTCTTACGTTCAACTCAGAAGTACTCCTTGATGAGGTATTCAGGACTTTCTCTCAGGAAAAGATAAGGGCCTTCAGGACACACTTCTCAGGTGAATGTTTTCAGCCTGTGATAAAGCAATTGTGATTATTTTTCTTAATAAAAAAAAAAGCACAATAATCTGTAATAGGAAATCAATTTTTGCAGATATGCAATAGCAAGGACAAGAAAAAAATAATTCATATTATGACTGGCCAAATTTGCAATTATATATTTATGGACAAGACCACACACTTATGGCATTGAGGATCAAAAAATAATAAATAAATAAAAAAAGGAGCTAAAAAAATATCAATTCTTTATTTTTCCAATGCGTTTCAGCATACAGGCCTTTGTCAGTGCTAAATTACTACAGATTTGTAATTAGAAATGCATCTGAATCAGTCATTGGTTTCATTTAAAATTATGAATTTATTATATAATTATAAGCTGAAAATAGACATGCATCATTAATAATTAGCTTTACACCCTAATATATTTAATCATTCTGATTAAAGGGATATTTCACGAAAATGAAAGCTAGCTGTTAATTTCTTACCATCAGGCCATCCAAGTTGACTTTTTTCTTCAGTAGAACAGTAAAGATTTTTAGCTGGAACTGTGATTAATTTAATGTCATGGCTACTGTCACTGTGAGAATAAAAAAAAAAAATAAAAATTAATACAAAACAAAGAAAAAAAGTCGCATGCATTTGAGATGGCCTAAGAGGGAGTTGATGATGTTTTGGAATGGTAATTCTTAGTCTAAAGTTTGTTATGAGGATAACATTCAAGTCAATACAGCATTATGGATTTTATTCAAACATGTCCAACATTGGTAATTCATATTATCTATTAACTTATAGCCGTTTTATAGAAATTACTTACCATGTAAAGTTATTGCAAAGTGTCCTTAGTCGTCAAACATTGAGGAGCTTTAGATCCTAAAGGGGGAGGGGAATCAGTGTTATAATGAAAAAAAAAAAAAAACTTGTTTGCTGCGTGCAAGTATTATTAGTAGTGTAAATACTCAGCCATTTCATTCTACTAAAAAAACAGGATAAAAAAACACCTCGCGCTAGTCAAATGAAGTAAGCCTTAAATATGTCTTTACTCACACACTTTCTTCGTCATTTTGGTCGAACAAATAGATGAATAAATCAGAGCTAACGTGAAAAGGACAAATAAAAGAACTGACAAACATTACTTTAAAAACCTAACTCATAATTGTAATGCGAGGATCCCCTCAGCCTCGACTCGAGCGTCTCTCCCGCTCCCCACGCACTTCCTGCCCGCAGCATTTCAAATAGCACGCGCTGCTTACACGTAAGGGACCTTTATTTTAAAATTATTTAGAGACATATTTACATGGTCCCAAACTGATACATTTCTATAGATAAAACGAGTAATGCAACATCTTGTATAGAATAGAAATATTCAGTTAGCGCTAACCTTTATAACGTTACTGCAGGCCGCGCAAATTCAAAAATTCGGTTAGTTACGATTTCGTTAGTATTCATTTCACAAACAACGCTAATTAACTCAACCGCTAAAACACATTTCAACCTTTGCATTATCGATTATTTCATTAAAACTTTCCACCTACGATTTCCGGCCAGGGAAAGAAAATGGCGGCCGAGCAAAACCCAGAAAGTCTCGTGAGTCATGACGTCAGAAAAAAACCGTCTGTCACGGGGTCCTTAAAGAGAAATTATCCTTTGGCTGAAAGTGATATTTGAGTAGTTAAGTTTACATATTTAGAGCAATTCGCAGAAAGACGAAGTATTAGCTCATAGTTATAGCAATCCAACTTACACCCATATTCACTTACAGTGTAGAGGGGCTTGGGGACAAAAATGGAACCAGGTTATGTTTAGAAAATACACTGTAATTTAATGTTGTTTTTAATCCTTTCCCAACTAAACTAGAGATAAGAGAGTTAGAGAACCTTTAAAGAACTATACAGAGGCTTAACAGGTTCTTTGTATGGCAGTAGTGCTATATAGCACCTTAACCACAGCAAGGACCGCTGAAGAACCACTGAAGAACCGCTGAAGAACCATACAGGTTCTTTACTGGTTCTTTATAAGGTAGCGGTGCTATATAGCACCTTAACCACCCAAAGAACCGCTGAAGAACCGCTGAAAGAACCATTTTTTTTAGAGTGTACTGTCTGGCTGATCAATGACTACTGCTGGCTGAGTCAATGAGTAAATATAGAAAGTTCATGATTGTGGACTAATTTGTTATGTTCAGTAGGTCTAATATATAATATAGTAGTCTTCTGTATGGCTGAAGTAACATCAGAGTGAGTATATGAGTATGTATAGAAAAATCATGATCGACGACTCAGAAAAAAATTAAGTAGGTTCCATATGGATTTCTGAATGGCGGAAATAAAATCAGAAGGAGGTAATGAGTATGTATAGAAAGATTAAGATCGAGTACTCTTGGGCCAGGAATATGTTCATTATGTCAAATATGGACTACTATCTGTCTGATGTAACATCAGCACTCAATGAGTCTGTATAGAAAGTTCATGACTGAGGACTCTTAGGTCAGAAATATGTTCAAGTGGTAAAAAATGGAGTTCTGTATGTCTGATGTGACATCAGACGACATCAAAGAGTATATTTAAAAAGTTCAATATTTAATATTCTTTGGGCCAAAATATGTTCAGTAAATCAAATGTGGACTATTGTCTGGCTGATCTAACATCAAAATGAGTCAATGAGTATGTTTAAAAAGTTCAAAGGACTAATTTGCCAGAAATATGTTCAGTCGGACACACATGGGCTCATGTATGGCTGAAGTAAAATCACAGTGAGTCAATGAGTCTGTACAGAAAAAAAATATGGACTTTTGAATTGATGATGTGACATCAGTAGGCAGCATTGATTATATATACAAACTTGAATCTTTGGCCAGTAATATGTTCAGTCGATCATATGGACTTCTCTATACTCGATTCTGTATAGAAAGTTTATGATCGAGGACTCTTGGGTCAGAAATATGTTCAGTTGTTCAAATATGGACTACATAGCTGATGTCACATTACAATGATTAAATGAGTATACAAAAAATGTTAAATATCCAATACTCTTTGGCCAGAGATATGTTCCGTCTATCAAATATGGACTACTCTATGGCTCATGTGACATCAGAAGGCATCAAGTATTATATATAAAATGTTCATGATCGAGGACTAATTTGCCAGAAATATGTTCAGTCGGTCACACATGGGCTCATGTATAGCTGAAGTAACATCAGAGTTAGTCAATGAGTATGTATAGAAAGTTCAAGAGCGAGTACTCTTTGGTCAGAAATATGTTCAGTCGGTTAAATATGGACTACTGTATGGCTGTTGTTACATCAGAAGGCGTCAATGATTATATATATAAAAGTTCAATGACGTATACTCTTTGGGCCAAAATATGTTCAGTAAGTCAAATAGTTCATGATCGACGACTCATGGGTCAGAAATATGTTCAGTCGATCGAATATGGATCTGTTTGATGTAACATCAGGACTCAATGAGTCTATAGAAAGTTCAGAAATATGTTCAGGTGGTCAAATATGTAGTTCTGTATGGCTGATGTCACATTAGAAGGCATGAATATATATGTAGATAAAGAAGTTAAATATCGAATACTCTTTGGCCAGAAATATGTTCAGTCGCTCAAATAAGGACATGCTGATGAAACAGTACGTATATATGGAAAGTTTATGTCAGAGGACTCTTTGGCCAGAAAAATATTCAGTAAGTCATATATGGACTAGCTGAATTATCATCAGAAGGTGTCTATATGACTATGTATAGAAGTCAGCGTCTGAAAAAGGTCAAATATGTGCTACTGTAACAGAACAAGTTAAAGAGTAAGTTTAGAAAGTTTAAGATCGTGGTTTCTTTGGCCAGAAGGTCAAATTAGGACTACTTGTCTGGCTGATGCATCATCTGAAACCTGAGAGGTTATATTGCTACAACGCATGTTTAAATATAATGCATATGAGCCAATGAGTGATCCTCTGCAGCACCTAGAGGCTTTACGTTTGCTTGCACATTGATTTAAGTTCTGTTAATTTTGCTTGCTAGTGAAGAACAAATGAATGAAACTGAATTCTAAAGATACGGCTTAAATGTTGTAATGTTGTGTGCAACAAATATTCTTGTTTATTTGCAACATACAACAGTTTATGCATCGTATGTTCTTATTCGTTGCACTGTACATAAATTACACGGTAACTCAATTTATGCATGTTGTGCGTTTGCATTGTCAAGAACTGAATATTCCATTGTGTGTTGAAGAATAGGACATGTTGTTTTTCATTGCACTTGCATAAGACCTAACTTGTTCCGTTGTGCATGGAAGAGAAATAGCATTGCATATGTATTTTTGCATTGCATGGCATGAAAGAGCTAATCTAATCCGGTGTGCATGAAAAAGATGACACGTGCTGTTGCAAACACCTTATTCCGTTATGCAATGAAGAATTACAAATAAGCTAAGTACTTGTTTCTTTTTATTGTATACAAGAACTTAACGTATTCCGTTCTGCATTGAAGAGATACATATCTGTTTCATTGCATTGCTTACCAGAACTAACTTAATCAGCTCTGCGTAACATATGTGCTGTTGCATTGAACTTCATATGTTCTGCATTGAAGTGCTTGCACATAACACAGGTGTTGTTGCACTGCATTGCATATGCAAGATTAGCATAATCGTTGTGTTGAAAAGAACTAACTTAATTCGTTATTGCAATGAAGAATTACATAGAAGATGTGAACTTGTTTCTTTGCATTGTATTACAAGACTTTTACTTAATCCGTTATGCAATGATGAATTACATATAAACTGTGCAGTATGAGGTTCAGTTTGTCTGTTTGCATTGTATACAAGATCTTATTCTGTTGTGCATTGTAGAGATATCACACGACATGTGTTGTTGCATTTCATTGCATGCTTAAGCTATTCCGTTATGCATTAAAGAGATAACGCGTAACTGCTGTGCAATGAATAATAATACATGTAAAATGCACTAATTCATTGCATTGCATACAATAAATGAGTTATTCCGTTGCGCATTGAAGAGATAACATGACAGGTGCTTGTTGCACTGCGTTGCATACAAGAACTAACTCTTTCTATTGTGCGTTGAAGAATAACACATAAAGACATGTTGAATTTACTTGCACTGATAAGACCTAACATGTTCCGTTGTGCATGGAAGAGAAATAACATTGCATATGTAGTTTTGCATTGCAATGCATTAAAGATCTAACCTAATCCTTTGTGCATTGAAGAGATGACACATTTGTGCTGTTGTATTGCAAACACTTGTTTCTTTTTATTGTATACAAGAACTTAACGTATTCCGTTGTGCATTGAAGAGATACATATCTGTGTAATTACATTGCTTACCAGAACTAACTTAATCCGCTCTGCATTATTATGTGCTGTTGCATTGAACTTCATATGTTGCACTGCATTGCATATGCAAGATTAGCATAATCGTTGTGTGTTGAAAAGATGACACTAAAGTGTTGTTGCATTGCAATTCATACAAGAACTAACTTAATTCGTTATTGCAATGAAGAATTACATAGAAGCTGTGCACTTGTTTCTTTACATTGTATTACAAGACTTTTACTTAATCCGTTTATGCAATGACAAATTACATATAAACTGTGCACTTGTTTGTTTGCATTGTATACAAGATCTTATTCTGTTGTGCATTGTAGAAATATCACACGACATGTGTTGTTGCATTTCATTGCATTACATATTTGCTGTTGCATTGCCCATATTTTATAACTTCATCTGTTCTGCATTGAAGTGCTTGCACATAACACAGGTGTTGTTGCACTGCATTGCATGCAAGATTAACTACATAGAAGATGTGAACTTGTTTCTTTGCATTGTATTACAAGACTTTTACTTAATCCGTTATGCAATGATGAATTTATAAACTGTGCACTTGTCTGTTTGCATTGTATACAAGATCTTATTCTGTTGTGCATTGTAGAAGATATGACACGACATGTGTTGTTGCATTTCATTGCATGCTTAAGTTATTCCGTTATGCATTAAAGAGATAACGCGTAACTGCTGTGCAAAGAATAATAATACATGTAAAATGCACTAATTCATTGCATTGCATACAATAAAATGAATTATTCCGTTGCGCATTGAAGAGATAACATGACAGGTGCTTGTTGCACTGCGTTGCATACAAGAACTAACTCTTTCTATTGTGCATTGAAGAATAACACATAAAGACATGTTTATGGCAAGCCGTTTTGACTTTTATTCATTCTCAGGATATGAAATTCTTGATATCAACAATTCAGTTTTCACTAGTTAAAATGCTCATTCTTGATATCAGGAATTACATTTTCACTAGTAACAATGGCAATTTTTGATATCAAGAAATACATTTCCACTAGTAACAAGGTTAATTTTTGATATCAACAATTGAATTTTCACTAGTTAAAATGCTAATTTTTGATATCAAGAAATATATTTCCACTAGTAAAAACTAGAATTTTTGATATCTGTAATTGTATTTTCACTAGTGAAATGTCACCATAGGCTGCCATTCAAATTCAATTGTTGATATCAAGAACTGATTTCTTACTAGTTGAAATTCCAGTTTCACATATCAGAAATACAATTCTTACTAGTAAAAATCATAATTTTTGATATCAATAATTCAATTGTCACTAGTTGAAATGTCAGTTCTTGATATCAACAGCTGAATTGCAACTAGTAACAATGTTCATTTTTAATATCAATAATTTGATTTTCACTGGTGACAATGTTAGTTTCTGATATCGTGAATGTGATTGTTACTAGTAAGAAAGCCATTTTAGATATCTGAAATTATACTGATATCAGAAATATGGCAAGCCGTTTTGACTTTTATTCACATATCAGGATATGAATTCTTGATATCAACAATTCAGTTCTTGATATCAGGAATTACATTTCCACTAGTAACAATGTTACTTCTTGATATCAACAATTTAATTCTTGATATCAACAATTCAGTTGTTGATATCAGGAATTACATTTCTACTAGTAACATATTCATTCTTGATATCAACTTTTGAATTTCCACTAGTAAAAACTAGAATTCTTGATATCTGTAATTGTATTTTCACTAGTGAAATGTCACCATAGGCTGCCATTCAAATTCAATTGTTGATATCAAAAATTGAGTTCTTACTAGTTGAAATTCCAATTTCACATATCAGAATACAATTCTTACTAGTAAAAATAGTAATTTTTGATATCAATAATTACATTGCTACTAGTAAAATGCAAATTTTTGATATCAAGAACTCAATTGTCACTAGTTGAAATGTCAGTTCTTGATATCAACAATTGAATTGCTACTAGTAAAAATTTTCATTTTTGATATCTGAAAATGTATTTCTGATATCAACATAATTTCAGATATGTAAAATGTCTTTCTTACTAGTAACAATCACATTCATGATATCAGAAACTAACATTGTCACTATAGTGACAATCAAATTATTGATATCAAAAATGAACATTGTTACTAGTAGCAATTCAATTGTTGATATCAAGAATAGATTTTGCACTAGTAACAAAGTAATTAATGATATCAAAAATTAGCATTTTTACTAGTAAGAATTTATTTCTGATATGTGAAATTGGAATTTCAACTAGTAAGAACTCAATTCTTGATATCTGTAATGGTTTAGTCTATGGCAAGCCGTTTTGACTTTTATTCACATCTCAGGATATGAATTCTTGATATCAACAATTCAGTTCTTGATATCAGGAATTACATTTCCACTAGTAACAATGTTACTTCTTGATATCAACAATTTAATTCTTGATATCATCAATTCAGTTGTTGATATCAGGAATTACATTTCCACTAGTAACAATGTTCATTCTTGATATCAACTTTTGAATTTCCACTAGTAAAAACTAGAATTCTTGATATCTGTAATTGTATTTTCACTAGTGAAATGTCACCATAGGCTGCCATTCAAATTCAATTGTTGATATCAAAAATTGAGTTCTTACTAGTTGAAATTCCAATTTCACATATCAGAAATACAATTCTTACTAGTAAAAATAGTAAATTTTGATATCAATAATTACATTGCTACTAGTAAAATGCAAATTTTTGATATCAAGAACTCAATTGTCACTAGTTGAAATGTCAGTTCTTGATATCAACAATTGAATTGCTACTAGTAAAAATTTTCATTTTTGATATCTGAAAATGTATTTCTGATATGGAAGGCCGTTTCAGCATAAAAACGTTCCAGCATTACTCGTCGTAATTATATTTTTACTAGTAACAATTAAATTAAAGAGCTCTATAATTTAATTTGTACTAGTAACAATTACAATTATAGAGCTCTATAATTAAATTTTTACTAGTAACAATTATGATTGTAGAGCTCTCTAATTGAATTATAGAGCTCTGCAATTGTATTCTTACTAGTAACAACTGAATTGTAGAGCTCTATAATTCATTTTACTAGTAACAATTCCAATTAGAGAGCTCTACAATTCATTTATTACTAGTAAGAATTCAATTGCAGAGCTCTGTAATTCAATTGTTACTAGTAATAATCCAATTGCAGAGCTCTACAATTCCACTAGAGAGCTCTCTAATTCAATTGTTACTAGTAAAAACTGAATTAGAGAGCTCTCTGTAATGTTACTAGTAAAACTGAATTAGAGCTCTTAATTCAATTCTTACTAGTAACAATTCTAATTACAGAGCTCTATAATTGTATTATTACTAGTAAAAACTCCTTCATGAGATGCAAAACAGATTGCAGATTTCCCGCCTACAAAAGTGCGTTTCAAAATAAAAGCCCTGTGGTTCTAAAGTATCCTGAAATATTTTACAGACTTAGGTAACATATTAATCATGTTCACATTAAAGCAAAATTAAGATGATGCCTGATGAAAGCCTATATTTAGTCGTTATATTCATTCACCTTTGTATATTGGTAAAGCTAAGAGCCAAGAACACTCCATGTCACTGGACATAATATAGGGTGAAATGCCCTAAGCCACCCAAAGTGTTTTGACAAACTTGATATTAAGGAGTATAAATTCATTTTAAATATTTACAGTGTTTAGTATTGTTATGCAATAATAGAATGATTATCGCGGATATCTAATACAAAATAAACACCTCTAGTTGATTATCAATTTGTGTTAATAATAGGCGATTTGGCGCTGGGATGTGTTGTTTTTGAAATTATGTTGTTGAGTGCTCGTTGTCACTGTTATCAGAGGCGCGTGCAACAGGGTTCACAGCGCTCGTGCACACGGATTAGCACTTCAATCTATCGCTGTTGCGGAGACTCTCTATTCGATACGTTGAAATCACAAAAAACAAAATACATATAAACGTGTCCCTGCTCTTGATATACAATCACTGATGAAAATCTTTGGTTTTAATGAGAAAAAAAAAAATTACACATGGTTGGATTAGAACCGGGAACCTCTTGCATCCTAAACGGAGTAACTGCCACTAGTCCATTAGGACATTCAATTATCAAAGGCGGATCGTCGTATTTATTAACTAATGTACATACTCTCGAGACTAACGACATTGTATTATAGCAGATGTAGGAAAACTATCATATTTGAACACATTTATCATTTTAATATCATATTATTATTATTATTGTAATAATAATACAACATACCCCCCCCCATACACATTCTTGTCCCACCCACTTTGTAAAACAAAGTTACGCCACTGACCCCAGTTGAATATGCATAAGGCACGATTAGCATAATAATATGTCGCCGAATACAGAGCTCTGTAATGCAATTGTTACTAGTAAGAATTGCTATTGTAGAGCTCTGTAATTCAATTTGTACTAGTAAGATTGCAATTACAGAGCTCTCTAATTCTAATTGTTACTAGTAAGAACTGAATTATGGAGCTCTGTAACTTAATTCTTACTAGTAACAATTCAATTAGAGAGCTCTGTAATTCAATTAGAGCTCTATAATCAAATTGTTACTAGTAACAATTGAATTAGAGAGCTCTATAATTTAATTATTACTAGTAAGAATTGCAATTAGAGAGCTCTACAATTGAATTCTTACTAGTAACAATTTGATTATAGAGCTCTATAATTCAATTACAGAGCTCTCTATTCAATTGTTACTAGTAACAATTATATTAGAGAGCTCTGTAATTCAATTGTTACTAGTAACAATTACGATTAGAGAGCTCTCTAATTCAATTGTTACCAGTAACAATTGAATTAGAGAGCTCTGTAATTCAATTATAGAGCTCTGCAATTACACAATCTTTAATGTGTATTTTTACTAGTAATAAATCAATTAGAGAGCTCTGTAATTCAATGTTACTAGTAAGAATTCAATTAGAGAGCTCTATAATTGTAATTGTTACTAGTAAGAATTCAATTAGAGAGCTCTATATTGTAATTGTTACTATAAGAATTCATTAGAGACTCGATTCAATTAGAGACATACTAGTAAAATTGAATTAGAGAGCTCTATAATTGTAATTGTTACTAGTAAGAATTCAATTAGAGAGCTCTATAATCCCAATTGTTACTAGTACAATTGAATTACAGAGCTCTATAATAAAAATGAATGGAAGTCATGGAGACATATGACTAGTAATAAATGAATTGTAGAGCTCTCTAAGGAATTGTTACTAGTAACAATTGAATTAGAGAGCTCTATAATCATAATTGTTACTAGTAAAATTGAATTATAGAGCTCTATATCATTTGTTACTAGTAAAAATTGAATTATAGAGCTCTATAATTGTAATTGTTACTAGTAAGAATCAATTATAGAGCTCTAACAATTTAAGTTACTAGTAAAAATTGAATTATAGAGCTCTGTAATTGTAATTGTTACTAGTACAAATTAAATTATTGAGCTCTTTAATTTAATTGTTACTAGTAAAATATAATTACGACGAATAACGCTGGAACGTTTTTATGCTGAAATGGCCTTCCATATTTCGATATCAACATAATTTCAGTTATGTAAAATATGGCAAGCCGTTTTGACTTTTATCATTCTCAGGATATGAATTCTTGATATCAACAATTCAGTTTTCACTAGTTAAATGCTAATTCTTGATATCAGGAATTACATTTCCACTAGTAACAATGGCAATTTTTTGATATCAAGAATTACATTTCCACTAGTAACAAGGTTAATTTTTGATATCAACAATTCAATTTTCACTAGTTAAAAGGCTAATTTTTGATATCAAGAATTATTTTCCACTAGTAAAAACTAGAATTCTTGATATCAGCAATTTATATCCTGGGAAAGGCAATAGGCAAGCCGTTTTGACTTTTAATCATTCCCAGGATATGAAATTTTGATATCAACAATTCAGTTTTCACTAGTTAAATGTTAATTCTTGATATCTGGAATTACATTTCTACTAGTAACAATGACAATTGTTGATATCAACATTTGAATTTCCACTAGTAACAATGTTAACTCTTGATATCAACAATGATGTCATCACTCGCAGAAATATGTATTCTTGATATCAACATTTGAATTTCCACTAGTAAAACTAGAATTCTTGATATCTGTAATTGTATTTTCACTAGTGAAATGTCACCATAGGCTGCCATTCAAATTCAATTGTTGATATCAAGAATGAGTTCTTACTAGTTGAAATTCCAATTTCACATATAAGAATACAATTCTTACTAAAAAATGCGAATTTTTGATATCAATAATTCTTGTCACTAGTTGAAATGTCAGTTCTTGATATCAACTTGAATTGCTACTAGTAACAATGTTCATTTTTGATATCAATAATTTGATTGTCACTAGTGACAATGTTAGTTTCTATGGAAGGCCATTTCAGCATAAAAACGTTCCAGCGTTACTCGTCGTAATTATTTTTTACTAGTAACAATTAAATTAAAGAGCTCAATAATTTTAATTTGTACTAGTAAACAATTACATTACAGAGCTCTATAATTCAATTTTTACTAGTAACAATTATAATTGTAGAGCTCTCTAATTGATTCTTACTAGTCTTACAATTATAGAGCTCTATAACAATTTTTACTAGTAACATTATGATTAAGAGCATCTATAATTCAATTTTTACTAGTACATTTGATATCGATCTCTCTCATTCATGTTACGCGTAACAATTCCAATTAGAGAGCCTACAATTCTTTAGTTCAGTCATATGTCGGCCATTGACTTCCATTCATTTTAATTATAGAGCTCGAATTCAATTGTTTTACTAGTAACAATTGGGTTATAGAGCTCTCAATTTGAATTCTTACGAGGACAATTCAATTATGAGCTCTCTAATTCCATTTTTACTAGTAAATTACAATTATAAGTCTCTAATTGACATTCTTACTAATACAATTACCATTATAGAGCTCTGCTAATTGCAGTTCTTTACTATTACAATTCAATTATATAGCTCTCTAATTGCATTCTTACAGTAACAATTAAATTATAGAGCTCTCTAATTTAATTCTTACTATACAATTGCATTACAAGCTCTCTATTGATTTATTACTAGTAAAAATACACATTAAATATGTTGTAATTGCAGAGCTCTATAATTGAATTAAGAGCTCTCTAATTCAATTGTTACTGTAACAATTGAATTAGAGAGCTCTCTATCGTAATGTTACTAGTAACAATTGAATTACAGAGCTCTCTAATCATAATTGTTACTAGTAACAATTGAATAAGAGAGCTCTGTAATTGAATTATAGAGCTCTATAATCAAATTGTTACTAGTAAGAATTCAATTGTAGAGCTCTCTAATTGCAATTCTTACTAGTAATAATTAAATTATAGAGCTCTCTAATTCAATTTACTAGTAACAATTTGATTATAGAGCTCTCTAATTGAATTACAGAGCTCTCTAATTGAATTGTTACTAGTAAGAATTAAGTTACAGAGCTCCATAATTCAGTTCTTACTAAACAATTAATTAGAGAGCTCTGTAATTGCAATCTTACTAGTACAATTGAATTACAGAGCTCTACAATAGCAATTCTTACTAGTAACAATTGCATTACAGAGCTCTGTATTCGGCGACATATATTATGCTAATCGTGCCTTATGCATATTCAACTGGGGTCAGTGGCGTAACTTTGTTTTACAAAGTGGGTGGGACAAGAATGTGTATGGGGGGGGTATGTGTATTATATTACAATAATAATAATAATATGATATTAAAATGATAATGTGTTCAAATATGATAGTTTCCTACATCTGCTATAATACAATGTCGTTAGTCTCGAGAGTATGTACATTAGTTAATAAATACGACGATCCGCCTTTGATAATTGAATGTCCTGATGGACTAGTGGCAGTTTTCTCCGTTTAGGGTGCAAGAGGTTCCCGGTTCTAATCCAACCATGTGTATTTTTTTTTTTTTCTCATTAAAACCAAATTTTCATCAGTGATTGTATATCAAGAGCAGAGACACGTTTATAGTATTTGTTTTTTTGTGATTTCAACGTATCGAATAGAGAGTCTCCGCAACAGCGATAGATTGAAGTGCTAATCCGTGTGCACGAGCGCTGTGAACCCTGTTGCACGCGCCTCTGATAACAGTGACAACGAGCACTCAACAACATAATTTCAAAAACACACATCCCAGCGCCAAATCGCCTATTATTAACACAAATTGATAATCAACTAGAGGGTTTATTTTGTATTAGATATCCGCGATAATCATTCTATTATTGCATAACAATACTAAACACTGTAAATATTTAAAATGATTTATACTCCTTAATATCAAGTTTGTCAAAACACTTTGGGTGGCTTAGGCATTTCACCCTATATTATGTCCAGTGACATGGAGTGTTCTTGGCTCTTAGCTTTACCAATATACAAAGGTGAATGAATATAACGACTAAATATAGGCTTTCATCAGGCATCATCTTAATTTTGCTTTAATGTGAACATGATAATATGTTACCTAAGTCTGTAAAATATTCAGGATACTTTAGACCAACAGGGCTTTTTATTTTGAAC
>JAOTNS010001172.1:0-111393 GCA_028476615.1 Culter alburnus | reverse complement strand
AGCTGTTGTTCATAGAGAAAGTTAGATGATCAAGGTTTAAGTCGATTGCACTGATTGCAATTTTCTTGGCCGTTCCGATTTCCGATTTTTTGTTAGTGTGATCGGCTGATACCGATTTTTGCCAATTGCGATTTTCTTTCTAAGATAATTGACAACATATACAAAAAAAACCTACTTTTCTTCAATGCAGTTTTATTTTCATTAAAAAAAAAAAAAAAAAAATTAAAGGTGCAAGTAGCATTTATCGGGGTTAAAGCCGATCTTTATAAAAATTGGCATGTTTCTTTAGAGTCATATGCTGCATGTGCTCACTTAATTTCGTGAAGTTCTGATTTTCGTTTAGGAATTATAGGCTTTTGAGTAAATTTTGCCACGCCCATTTTTCTAAATGACCCTGATATAGCAACGGAAAATGGTTCAACTTTTTTTGATAATTATTGATCTAGAGAGAGTCCATAGAATTGTGCTACATTGTTTTCGTTCTGATCAGGTGAAAAACCTAGGAAGTTCGCAAAAGTAGGTTTTCACATTAGAGCCCTGCTTTCTGCCCGAGCCCGACAGGCCCCGACTTATTTACGGCCCACGGCCTGGGCTTCAGGCCGATTTTCACGTCATAGCTCAGAGGCGGGCTGGGCCTCGGGCCTGTTTTAGGCTTCTCCTCCTTTTAATACTTTGGACATCCATTAATTAAAATAAACCATGAGAAGCTGATGATGGTAAAACAAACACATGCATAGAGTGCTGGCTGGCGGAAACATGATGAGACCATAGCTGTGTCTCATTTCTGAGGCTGCGTGCGCGCGTCTCATGTTTGTTTAGTGTAGTAGAGAGTGCCCTTCAGTGCAGCAGCTGGAAGAGTGAGAATGGATTAAAATTAGGGATGTTCATTTCGGTGTGACCCATTAAAAATACCAAAATGTTATTTCCAAGGCTTTAGTTTTATACATGTGCAAATACGGCATAAACAACAGAATATGAGTATTCACACGTCACGCACCCACAGCGATTGAATGGAGAAATCGTGCCGACGCCTTGTGCACATACACAACATAGCCTATCAGTTCTCACATTTTAACTTGACATCACAGCCTGTTTATTATCAAAATAAAATACAGTCAATCAAAGTTACACTGCTCATGTATAGGCTAGTCTGTACAATCTGTGGCATTCAGCCCTATCGACTCACTTAAAAGCACATGTGAAGGATGTATTGTTGGAAGTACAAAGCCTATAATTTACATAATAATAATAGTTTAGCATTCAAATACTTCACAAATATGGAAACATTTGGATTTGTGCCGAATTGGAGAGGTAAGCGATGTTATGTTATTTTTCGTTATGGTTCTGTTCTGAAGTACCGTTTATAGGATTTGTTGTCTATATGTTTATAGTTTGTTTTCTTTTTAAACCGTCTTCAGTTGATAGTATTAATTGGTCTAACTTCTTTGTTAACAGTTAACTAGTCAATTATGAGCATCCCTAATTAAAACTTTCCAATGCTGTGCTTTTTTCTCTCAAGATTCTCTTTCTCTATGAGAGTGTTCTTCTGGCTGTAGCATGTTGTCTCGCTATTCATTTGAAATAAAATGACCATGTTCAGTGGTGAAGCTTTGATTTTGATGCACAGCTGTGGTGTAAGGTAAGACAACCTGTAAGTTTGTTTTCAAGCCAGTTTTGTTTTTGTTTTTTTTATTTTTCCGCACGCTGTTACGAGCAGCAGCAGCCTGCCTCAGCTTGAAAAAAAGTTGCTTTTTAATGTGGTAGTGCTAATAAACGTTTAAACTAACATTGTGATATGTTTTATTAGTGTTTTATATCTATGGCTTTTATTGAACAAGTGTTTGATTTGAGAGTCTAAATTGATCAAACGTGCTCACTCGCTGCGGTCGTCACTTTAAAACATAATCTTTGATTTAATAAAAAAAGAAGTGCTCCAAACATTTTTTTAAATTAACTTAATAAAGAAACGAAAAGGATTACAACTACTTTGCAATTAAAAACAAAACTGAACATTTTAATGGCTGCAACAAAGGCTGCGTTATGGAGAGGATTTAAAAAAAAAAAAAAAAAAAAAACGGGCTCCAGTCGGGCTCGGGCCGAAAATTCTGACAAGCTGATGGACACGGGCCGGGCTAGGGCGTGAGCGTCTCGGGCCGGCCGGGCTAGGGCCAAGATTTGTGGCCCGTGCAGGGCTCTATTTCACATATTTGCGAATAATTAATGAACGGTTTGATTGACAGCATTGGTTCTTGAGGCAAAGTTGTTCAGCATGAGGAGGTCTTTCAAATGATATGCATATTGTGTGGTTTTATGAAACACCACGTGATTGCCGAGGCTTAAAACTTGTCAGCGCCAACTTGTGGCCGATTTCTTTCAAAATTCTTACAGACCTCTAGGGCCTCCGTTAACCTTGTTTAATAGGTGCTCAAATTTCATTGGCCGATGGCGTCCATGTTTTTTGAGATACGCCAATGTCCTCATAGACTCTCATGCCCCCTTGGACCAAGACACTGCATGCCAAATTTCAAGTCAATCGGACTAACAGTTGCGTAGTTATAGCCATTATGTGTTTTTTTGGGTCTTATAGCACCCCCAAGTGGCAGAGGTGCACAATCTTTTTTTATTTGACCAAAGACTGAGCTTATACATATATGTACCAAGTTTGGTATTCCATTCCATTCAAGAGTTATCACTCAGAATAACATTTGGCTAACGTTAGCATAGACGTTTTTGGCGTACTGTTTCGTGCAAAATCAAATTTCAACTTTTTTTTTGATAATTATTGATATTCAGTGTCCATAGAATAATTCTGCAGTGGTTTGGTTCCAAAAATCCTAGGACTAGTTTGCAAAAGTAGGTTTGGGCTATAGGTCAATTTTACGGAAGAACGGTGCGTTGTAGAGTAAAAAACAGTGTAGAGCAATTTTGTTCGTACTAACCAAGGATAGCACGATGTAAAGTTTTAGAGTCTACGTCAAGCGGTTTACGAGCTATGGCCAAAAATGTCTGAAAATTTTTTTTTTTGTGCTGTAGCGCCCCCGTTAGGCCGATTGGGTCGAGACTTTGATAGGTTCTCCCCAAATTGAGCTCTACAATCTGGCCAAATTTCAAGTCTCTAGGCTTTACGGTTTGGGCTGCACGATGCGTTTTACGGCAGAAGAAAAAGAATAATAATTAAAGCTGCAAGCAGCATTTACCGGGGTTCAAGCATTTAAGGTCTTTAAGCACGTGCAAAAAAAATATATATTTATTTGCACTATAGTTATCTGTGATACTATCTTGTGGCGGGGGGGGGCGTGGTTCAGCGAACGCTGCAGCGGGGAGAGCGTCAGGAGACGTGTGGTGAATGAGCGGGTTAAACGCAAATAACGAACAGCTGTTTCTGATTACAGTGACTGGCGTGGAGAAAGGATAAAATGCCAGGAGAAGCAGGAGTGTGTGAGAGAGAGGGACTGCTCACTGGGAACATTTGACCTCGAAGAGGAACTTTCTGGAGTGAACTTTATGTTGTTGTTGAGATTTGTTGTGTTTGTGCACTTTATTTATTTTGAGAAGATAAAACTCTCAGTCAGCAGTCAAAGCCGACCCTTGTCGTATTCCTTCCCTACGAAATTTGTTCTTTTCCTACACTGTAGTATTGATCTAAAAGGACAAATAAAAAAAATTAAATGACAAACTATATTCTATGAAGTTGCAATAACAGGACTTGCAATAATGATAATATCAATAGCAATGCACAATACACACAAGATTAGACTGTCAGGTCTGTGTCTAACATGTCATTATAGTCAATGCAAGTGCAATGATACAGTAATGCAATGAAACGAACATTAAACACACTCACCTGGCCCAGAGTAATACTTCCATAGCTAATGCTAATCAGTGCATTTCTAGCTGCAAATTACGCCCACAATTGCATTTTCAGAACTTGCCAAAGTAAACCATGAGCATCGAACAATAAACACCAGATGAATATAGACACATATGTGAACTTACAATGAAACATAAACGCATTCTGTCTTCTTGTGTACAACACTGAAATGAGAACGTGTGGAAAACAACTTTGGTTTCTATGACAGTCTTTCTGACTACAGAGATTAACTTACCTGTATAATGAACTGTTTAAATGTGCATTCCCCCTGAACAATATTCAGTATTTAGATGGTATAAATAATCCTTATTTGTGTAAAGCACTTGAAGCATGTATTCATATAACATTTTAACCGAAGTAAAAAAAAAGTTGAATACACATGAAAGATTTCTTATCCTATGGCTCCCTCTATTGGACATAATTAGTATTACAGCCAATGTCAGTCTATGGGATTTATAAACATTGACAACATATAATTTGAAATGTTATTTTTAATGATTTTACATTGCCTACATATGAATTTAAAAACAAAATTGCCCAGTGTCATGTAAAATGTCACATGTGCTTACTTGAAGAAGGTCTGAGCATTTCCTGAGTAGTTATTAGCCACAGACATACACACACACACACACACACACACACACACACATTTATGATTTACATTTAGATATTTTAAATAAATTATTGGTAACAATTTTTTTTCTAGTCTCCTAGTCATATATATATGATGGGTGACAAAATGCTTACTACAAGTATCTTTTAGGTTTCACATTCCAATAATGTCATAATGTGATACAATTGATAATACTAATTCTTCAATAGATATTAAGTGAAGAATTTTGACAAATGTGTCTGTAAATGTTATAATAGTAATTGTATAATGTCTAAATATGAATTATGGACAATTTTAGAGAGTAGTAAGACAAAATGACTATTTTGACCAGCAGAGGGCAGATGATGACCAGTCATTGGCTAACATTCATTTAAAAGTCTATGTTATGGTTAAAAACATTTTTTTATTCTTAACTTCATTAATTAATGTTTACAAAAACAATTTGTTGCAGATGTGAATATTTGGAACCAATGATAGGTTATGATGATAGCTTCCATATATCCCTTTTTAATCATCATTTTCAGGACTCAATGTAAATGTAATGTTATATAATTGCAGATTATCAGATATCAAATGAACAAATGAAGTCGTAAACTTGACAAAATGTGAATAGTAATGGTATTATAAGGATTTATATAGATAATATAACCTTGAATTATATTAGTGGCCTTCTACTGCCATCTATTGGCACCAAATGACAGTTTCAGGCAATTTAGTGAGGAAAAATATGTTTTTTAAAGGTTTTTGACAGTTATAGCACCAGCTATTGCCTGATCTCTACCACTTTTTTTTTTTTTTTTTTTTTTTTTTTTTTTTTTTTGGTGTGTCCTCAGAGTGTGCCCATACATATGTGTGCCAATTTTGGTGAAAATATCTCATTTTGTTCTGAAGTTAGACACATAGGCCTATATAAGAGAGCAAAAAATGACCCTGAAAGACTTTGATTGGATTTTTTTGCTACTTCCTATCAAAATTTTGACATTTGGGATTCTGCATTTAGTAAACCAACTTAGGTTCTGTTTCCTACATTGGTTTAGTCTCGATTGGCCTAACTAAGAAATTGTTTTATTTAGCATGCATGCCACTGAAAATATAGAGGAACAGCTATGATATATATTTTAAAACAAATACGGAGAAAGAAAAAGGCTTAAACAATGATTTTTATTTATAAATTTTTTTCTGAGTTTAACTTCAGAAATTGAACAGTTTTACAGAGAAATAATGTTTGTACAGTTATAACTTGTGAAACAAAGGGTGTAAAATAGTAGCTTGAAAAATATGTATACGTATGTATACATGTTAACTGTACAATGAAACAAATATCTATGCATGTTTATGTAAAATGTACATGTACAATATGCATATTTTGCTAGCTGACCTCATATAAAATATGTAAAAAAAAAATATTTGTGTGTGTATACACAAATTGTAAAATGAGACTTAAAATATGTACGTATGTATACGTAAAATGTTCATGTAAAATATGTTTGTCTTGCTAGTTGACGATATAAAATGTAAAAAAAAAAAGATTTTGGAAAGTGTTCAGATGCATGTAATGTAAGCAACGTGCAGTATGTGTGCTTGTGTGTGCATGGTGTTAGACTGCTTTGTGTTTTTTTTTTGTGTCTGTCATGTTTAGTGTCGTTTTGGTGACTGCATAATGCCTGTTGGTTCAGTGGATGGAATGTTTGACTCAGGTGTCTGTGTGTGAACTTCAGGGATGTCTATCATTACAGAAGACAGTTCATCATCACTGGTAATTTGTTCTGGTGCGTTTTGCTTTTCGTTTGGTGTTTGTAGATCAATTATTTGTCTGTCTTCAGTGTATGTGACTGTGAGTGGACTGCATGTCATAAAGTATTCTTCCAAGTCTTGGTTGTCCATAGTGCTGACATTTTGTTCTTTGTTAACAAATTTTGTGATGAGTGAATTTGTGATGGATAGTGAGATTTCTTGGTTCTTTTGTTGTATAGTAAGAAATCCATTACATTTTGTAATGTAGCTGGTAGCTTTGTGCAGGATTTTACAGACAGGACACCTGTGGAGGTTAATGTGGGTTGGGCTGTATGGCATTTGGGGCACTGTTTCTTTATCGTAATTGCTGCTCCTGTGATGTCTGTTGTAGTGTGGGTGGCAGTGTTTGTACGTTAGTAGTGGGTACGGATATTTTTTGTGTATGGGTGTTATAGTAGATGTGTGTGTAGTTGTCAATGTGGTGGTGTTTCTGTATTGTCTAGTAGACAAATTACTGAAGCTGTAAGATCTCCCTTCTTCCACGAGATCTATCTGCGAATCTCACAGGGATAGGGTGATTGTCCCTGTTTGGTCTGCAGGGCCGGATTAACATAAGGGCTAGGTGGGGCTGAAGCCCCAGGGCCGCGGTAGGGGCCCGTGATTGGCTGGAGGAAATGAGATTGACAAGTCATAGGTGGTTGATTTGTGTCTAATAAAATAACAAGAAAAAATGATTGGAAAAATGTGTCTGACTGATAAATCACCGTCCAATCAAAATCACTTTACAATTCGCGCCATGACATCGGGAAACGCCTCTTTGCTTTATGTTATCGCATGTAGACTAGAAAATGGGAAATTGGCCTTTATTGCTTGTTCAGCCTCGCTGGTGTTCAAAATGATAAAAAAGTGATAGTGGTGCGCAAAAAAGGAAAAATAAGTTTGAAAGGGAGAAAAGGGATGCTAATCTTACAGCAAAAATTCCAAAGCTAACTAACTACTTCGGTTCACATAAAACATCCGAGCCAGTGGAAGACCTCGCATGCAGCGGCAGCTCACAATTATCTTCACCCACCGACACCGTCGCCGATCTGCGTGCTTTACACGTTGAAGAAGGTGAATAGCAGCTGCAGCAAGTTATTATTCTTATAACGAGTTAAGCCCTATTCTGATGGTAATTGTTTCTCATGAAAACGTAAGGTGTTTTCAACATTTACAGGGACGAGTCGATTGATTTATTGCCGTTTGAATTCAGAGTGTCAGTGTTTTTCTCTCATCATCATCATCACCCGTGTAAAAATCCCGAATTAACTTTCCTACTGTTTTTTGACGAACACCAATGTCGTGTGACTTGTCTCCACTATCTGCCTTTGAAGCACATTCTATCAGTTGCAGTTCTGGTGCCTCCATCCGTACAACTCGACCTCGACACATTCACATCACATGTTAACACAGCGGTAGAGTTACTCACGGGACACTGCACTTATTCGCAATCACAAAAGGTCTTTATTTGCATGTGCTTTAAAGCCCTGCCAGTTAAACATGTCATTCGTGTGCTGTTCTGAGATGCTTTTTCTGACCCCATACACCCGAAGCGTGCACACACAGCACCTGACTACTGGACTTCATCTTTCGCGTCTGATTGCGCTATAATACTGTCAAATACACAAAAGGTTTACATAAACACAGTTGGTTATGTCTGAAGTGAGTTGAGAAAATCGGACTCATGCAGGTCTTAAAGTGACAGCATCCTAATAGTTATGCGGACCCTTGTCCTTAAAGGGATAGTTCACCCAAAAATTAAAATCCTGTCATCACATACTCATTTTCAGTTGTTTTAACCCTTTAAGACCTGAAGGCTTTTTTAGAGTTTTTTTTTTTCTGAGCGACACACACAAAAGTAAAGACTCATAACTCCAAAACTCTAGCAAAGAGAGTCAAAAGGTAGGTATCATTTGTGACCTGATCCAGCAAAATGAGTCACAGTGACCCAAATTTCAAATTTGAGATTTTGGTATCAATGGAAAGATGAGACAATAAGCTTTAAAATGATATCCTAGTCAAAGTCATACCTTGAATGGTTTTAAAGATATACCCATTTGAATATGGTTGTCTGCCCTCTTTTTCCAATTGAAAACCTGAGAAAATCGCTTTTAAAGTTTTTTGCCTGTTTTTTGTTGATATCTTTCAAAATCCATTGCATTTAAAGGGATAAACTATTTATTTTACAGCTTAATTTGACCAAAGACATTTTTATATATATATAAATGCTAAACCAGGCTGAAGCTCAAATTATTTGAAAGTATTTATTTGAATTAACACTTTAAGACCTGGAGGCTTTTTTAGAGTTTTTTTTTTTTTTTTTTTTTCTGAGCGACACACACAAAAGTAAAGACTCATAACTCCAAAACTGTAGCAAGGAGAGTCAAAAGGTAGGTATCATTTGATAGAAAACATTTTAAATTTTAAGAAAATATAAATTACATTACATTTGGACATTTTCTTGCTGAGAAACAGCTGATAAAAGACAAAAATATACATACTTTTTTAAAATAATTTTTCTTTTTTTTTTATTTGACATGGAAACTCAGGAACACAATAGATTGCTAAAAAAATATTTTTTGGTGATGCTCTCCTATATGTGAGCTGCATCTGGTTCAAATTTCGTGGTGATAGCATAAGGAATAGTTTGAAAAATTGTTGTTCATTTTTTCCGCAGCCAGGTGGCGCCAACGGGCGGTAAACTCCGGTTTAGAGGCGCTTCTCAGCACTCGTTAGGAGTTTTTCAAAATGGTTAGATGCATTAAAAGATGAGATTCTAAGCTTTAAAATGATATCTATTTTGTGTTGGGTCATTCTTTATTTGTGGTGGCAAGTGTCCCTCTACTTTACAACAGTTGAAATAAACTTTAAATACCAATAAATTATAAAATGTTTCCATGTTTGTATTCTGTAGGATAAAAACAATTCATGCACTATTAACAATTACATTTTTTGCTTTAAAATACATTTAATTGAGTTTGAGAGATTGCATTTGCAACAAAATAAGCATGTTCCCGCCATACCTCAGAGAGGTATCATGGATTGTAATTGCAACAAAATAACAATTTTAACACAAATTAAGTGGTTATATTGTGAATATAGATTTTATTTAACATGTACAATTTTATTAAATTGTTTTAAAATATATATATTTTGTAATATTTAAGAAAAAAGTAGTGTCCCCCAAATTCATGTCTGTGGTGTTACAACAATGGACGTCGCCCCTTTAAGAAAAGGGGGAACTCTATTTGAACTACTTCCTGTGTGCAAAGTTCATTGCAGGTGCTGGTTGATCTGAGGGGTGCATGGTGAGTACATTCTTCCTTATTAATTTTCTTAAAATTAGCTAAATTTCTGACAATTTTATGTGTCGCAATTTATTAGTGTCTGTGGTGTTATGTTTATAACTTGCAGATTTTACATATTTTAATCCAAATTTTGATAAATACATACTTATTAATATTTCCTAAATGTCCCCTGATCTTGAAATCATCAAGATGGCAGCCTCCATTTTAGAAAAGACTGGATTTAGCCTAATTTGTCTGTGGTGTTACTGTCTTTCCTGGTAACACCACAGACTCTATAGTAACTCCACAGACAAATATACAATCAGAAATGTTGTATTTTTAATGAAACACATAGGACATTCATAATCATATAATTGTATCTCTCTTGTCAGGTATGGCAAGATTAACTGCTGCTGAAAAGCAGCGTCTTTATAGACAGCGCAGAGATGCAGACCCAGTTCGAAGAGCAAAAGAGAAGAGAGTTCGAAGAGCAAAAGAAACAGCAGACCTATGTAAAAACTATTCAGTGCAAAAAAAGACTGAGAATAGGAGATCTCTCAGAGAGGGGAAAGAGAACAGCAAGGAAGAACTGGAGAATATATAAGGCAGATTACAGGGCAAGAAAGCACAGAGAGTCACAACAGGGCGCCTTGACTCCACCAGACACACCATTAAGTTCAGATAGTCCAAGGAGGATACCCCGCACATCCAGGTTAGGTTTTAGGATGAATAAAAGGGATTGTAACTGTAAATCATATTTTGTATGTAAATAATTCAAATTATATACTTAACCATTTGTAAGTTATGGCACATGGCTTAATTGTATTTTGACCCATTTCAGGCAAAAAATCCATGGAAAAAATAAAATACACAGAGAGAGAAGGGAATGCTACCGACAACTGAAAAAGCTGCAACATAAACTTGAAATGGAGAAAAAAAAAAAAGCTGCAAAATACAAAACAAAATGTGCCCGTCTAAAGAAGAAAATGCTAAAAAGGAATCCTCAGAGCCCCACAACCAAAACAATAAACATTCTTAAGGGAAGCAATGCCTCATCACTGGTCAAAAAAACCCTTAGGTTTCACTTCTCTCTTTTAAGTGAAATAAAGGCTAGATATTCTGCAGCAAAAAAAGAGAGGGTCAAACAAATTTATGCACGGCTGATTTGTGGAAAATTGATCAAGAAGTATAAATTACAGGCTTTCTGCCAAAAACAGATTGGCTTTTCATATAAAAGGTGGAAAACATGTGGGAGAGAACTTGATTTCATTAGACAGAAGAATATAATCTCTCAAGGTCTAAGGAGCACTGTCAAACAATTCTTTTTGAGAGATGATGTGAGTAGGGTTGTTACTGGAAAAGAACACAGTCACTGTGAGAAAAAAAAAAGCAAAGGAGAATTCTCTGTGACACAATGGTCCATCCACAAGAAGTTCACTGCAGAGCATAAGCATGTGTCTTACTCTTTTTTTTGTGCCCAGAGACCATTTTGGGTTACACAGCCAAAAGAGGCTGACCGGGATACTTGCCTCTGCAAAACCCATGAGAACTTGCAGTATATGGCAGACAAGCTATTTTCACTTGGCATCCTTACTTCCAAAAATCTGGAGGAAATGGCTGATGCCACTGTGTGCGATATGACAAAAAAAGAGTGTGCATATGGCCAGTGCAAGGAATGCAAGATGACTATGTTCACTCTTCAGATCCCTTCAGAGCAAAGAGGTAAATCTGACTCAGTGGTCCCTTGAAAAGATAAGTCGTGAGAATGGTTGTGATAGCTCCACTGTTACAATCAAAAAGGAATTGCTATAACAGAGGATGAACTTGTGACTTAGTTTCAGGACAGATTGTTTAACTTCCGTGGACACATCTTCAACATCAGATGGCAGTATTCCATGTACAGGAAACTGCGTAAAAACCTTGGCCCAAATGAATGCCTCATCCATGTAGATTTCAGTGAAAATTACTCCTGCAAATATGCAAAAGAGATACAGGCAGTTCATTTTGGGGGTTCGCACAAACAAGCAACACTTCATACGGGTGTGTTGTATGTCCAGGCTGAGCCAGCACCAGTGCCCTTCTGCACTATATCACCAAGCAGAAGACATGACCCTCCTAGCATTTGGGCCCACTTGGATCCTGTTCTTAAAATGATCCAAGAGAACCATCCAAATGTGACCTGCATTTTTTCAGTGATGGCCCAGCCTCACAGTACAAGCAGAAAGCCAATTTCCACCTTTTGTCCACTGTACCTTTCGAGAAAGGGTTTTCCACAACCACCTGGAACTTCTTCAAGCCAGTCATGGCAAGGGGGCACCAGATGGGATAGGCAGAACACTTAAAAGAACTGCAGACAACTTAGTTAGGCAAGGACAAGATTTGCCCGATGCAGAATCCCTCTTTACCATTTGAAAAATCCTGGATCAGTGGTACGACTGTTTTATGTTGGAGAGAGGATGTTGATGCCGGGTACAAATGATGGAAGTGCAATCACTGAGCACCATAAAAGGAACGATGAAAATTCATCAAGTGGTGAGCACTGAACCCGGCTTTCTAAAATACAGAGACATTAGTTGTTTCTGCCAGGCTGAAAAGGGTGTGTATGATTGTCCATGTTATGCACTCCAAGAGGCATCACTTAGCATGAAAAAAATGGAAAATCCTGCAACAACTAAACAATCGTCATTTGATGGTTCACTTCGTCCAGAGGTCATAGAGAGTAAACACATTGGACAGTGGTGTGTTCTTAATTACGATGAACAGCCATATCCAGGTATCATTCAGGAAGTGGAGAACCACAACATCAAAATCAAATGTAGCACAGGAATGGCATAAACAATTTTTTTTGGCCAAGCCCCAGAGACATACATTGGTACAGTGATGATCAGGTGATTTGTTTCATCCCAGTGCCTCTACCTGTCAAAAAGGTCTGTTCAGATCAACCATGACATTTGGGAATACCTTCAAGAACACTTTGAAATCTAAAAAAAAGGGGATACCAACCAAAAATCTATAGGCACACTGCATCAAATAGGCCCAGCCCATAAGCTATTTTGAATGTTTTGTATTAAATAAACATGATTTATTAACTGAAGATTTTCTTTTTTCTTTTTTTTTTGTACTGTTTTGTGTTAAATAAGTTTGTGGTTACATGATTTGTTAACTGAAGATGTTCAGATTTTTTATTTTTTTTTAATGTTTTGTGTTAAATAAGTTTATGGATACATGATTTATTAATTGAAGATGTTCTGAAATTTTTTAATATTTAGTGTTAAATATGTTTATGGATACATGATTTATTCACTGAAGAGTTTCTGATTTTTTTTTATTCTCGATTAAAACAGATCACATATTGCCTCACAATCCATTGTGCAGACCATTTTTTGTTAAGTGAGAAACAGGTTGCAGGTTATTTTAATTATAAATTTTTAATACTGTTTTTCTCTAATTGTTCTTATATCAGAGGAGATACTTTTTGTAATCCTACTCATGACTCAATTTCACTATTTTGCTCAATAAACTTTTAATTGTTAAACCTTTTATGCAACATGAAGTCTGTGGTGTTATATTCCGTCTGTGGTGTTACTTCAATCAGGGTATCTTCCATTCATTCATGTTTTGATTTGATATTGAAATCAGAAAAATGAGAAAACCGCACTTTTTTTTCATTTTTCATTTCTAAAATGAAAACGAAAAAACAAAAAACTGGCTTGATTTTTCTTTTTTCGTTCTGGGGTTGGAAACAAATAAACAGTTTGAATATTCGATCTCTACATGTGGGCGGGAATGAAACGCCTCTTTCCGCTGATTGGTCAACCAGACGTCAAACCATGTCGTCATCAGTTGTTCATCGGCTCCGCTCAACAGAATAAAAGTCCCTCGCTCTACAGCTGTATGGATTCTTAACACGTTTATTCTACATTTCATTTCTTTCTCATCAAATAGCTAGACTAGTGAATGGCTTGACACAAATCGTTCTGATGCAGAGTCAGGGCTTAATTCTGTGTAGACATTAATTCATCACGTGAAATATTAGTTTATCTCATAAATATTAATTTACTTTGCAGCTGCACACAACTACCCCCAGCCTACAACTTTGATACATTGAGTGTTTGTTTTAGACAACATTGGATGGATTTGAAATGATAGATAGGCTATGAATATATATTTGTGTATTTTACAGTCACAGCATATCTATTAGGCCTATTCTATTTTGAGGTTTTTTTTTCATAGAGAAGTGTAGGACATGTCAAATAGGCAACATGCTTTTTTTTGCTTTTAAGGTAATATTCTGAGTTTATTTCATTAATATTGAGTATTAATGAATGTCACACAAAACGGTGTTTTATTTTCTCTGCCAACTAAACTTCCAATGCAGATCAGAACCGCTGTGTGACTGACTCGTAGCGCACAGAGCAGTGTACTTCATTCCTGAATGAATCAGAGTCTTTGATTAAATCAGCTGACTGAGTGATTCACTGACCCAAAAGATTATAGAGATCCAATTGATATATTCTTGAACGAATCAGCGTTTTGAAAGAATCGCTTAATTAAATGACTCAATCATTGACACAATGACTTGCTGACACCTACTGGGGACATTAATTTCATAACCCAATTATCGTTTCATTTTGTCATTTAAAATTTTCTGTATTCAAAATGATGTTTAAAACATTAATGGCATTACATTATGCAACTGTATTCCTACACATACTGCCCTCTCTGAGCTAACAACTCATAGATCTAAAAGCAACTTCAGGTGCTGCTTCATTGACACTCTGCAAGCCTTTGTTTGATACTGATTTAATTTGGTAACAACCAATAGCGTCATATATTCTAATTTAAATGACTAAATTTAAGAACTTAACATTAAAGAAAGCATACATATTTAATAAGATTAGGAAAAAATCCTAAAATCCCCCGAAAATCAAGTATCAATTAAATCATTACAGTTAATTTCTGACTCAGACAGATGGCAGTAAATAGGCTAAAAATACTCTTTATCTCAATATTGTTAGTGTTATTTTAGGGTTTTGATATATAGCCTAATATTGATAAATAATTGATATCTTCTTAAGGGCACTATAATGGTTATTTTTAACACTGTTTTAACATTTTTCCCTTATTTATTTATTTTACTTTTTTTAAAATGTGTGATAGCCTATTTCAAATTGGCATAAACGAGTTCACCTCCGTCATCAAATCATCCAATTCGCATTTTAAGTCCATCTCTCTATAGCACCGCTTTGATGAACTAATAACATATATTTTCATACATTTAAAATTCAACCCATGTCCAAAACTCAGGGTGTTGTCTAAAACAAAAGTTATGACTGCTGCATTATAGGCTGCATCGATAGGCTATGATTTGCACTCTTTAATTCGCTGCCCAGGGCGTTGAGCAGCTTCGCTAGATTTTTATAGTTGGTGTACTTCAATAAAACAGGCACTGTGCCAAAATGCCAACGTTGTAGAATGGGGGTAATTGTGTGTAGCTGCAAAGTAAATTAATATTTCATGAGAAAGAGATGAAATGTAGAATAAACGCGTTAAGAATCCATACAGCTGTAGAGCGAGGGACTTTTATTCTGTTGAGCGGAACGATGACCAACTGATGACGACATGGTTTGACGTCTGGTTGACCAATCAGCGGAAAGAGGCGTTTCATTCCCGCCCACATGTAGAGATCGAATATTCAAACTGTTTATTGTTTCCAACCCCCAGAACGAAAAAAGAAAAATCAAGCCATTTTTTTCTTTTTTCATTTTCATTTTAAAAATGAATAACGAAAAAAAGTGCGGTTTTCTCATTTTTCTGATTTCAATATCAAATCAAAACATGAATGAACGGAAGATACCCTGATTGACATAAGTGGATGTTTCACCAGTGTTTGATTAAAATTATTTAAAATTAAAAATGTTATTAAGCTTCAATTTTAATGGATATAGCATATTAAACTAATTTTAAATGCATAACAGTACATTTTATTAAAAGAAAACAAAAAAGCATTTTTACAATTTCTGCCTCTCATTTGCCACCCCAATTGAAGAATGACCCTCCTACATCCTTGCATCTTTCCTTGCTTCCTTCCCTCGCATCCTGAAGGGGTGGAGCTAAGACACAAGGAAAGGAAAGGAGGATGCACAAATAAGAATTGAGAAGCACCCATTGTTTCAAAACATTTCGAAATATTACAAAATTTCAATGGTTCACAGGTAGAGGGCGATGATAAAGTGAACCCATGAATCATGTAGATTCACTGAGAACTATTGAACAAGTGTCTATGGGCTTTACCCTATGGTTTTACCTGATCTCTGATCAGGTTTATACATTTGTAGATGTTTTAATTAGATATTATAATAATTAAATGTATAATGGTAGTTATTAATCTCGTATTTACCTTTTTAGCTTGAGCCATGGAACAGAGAAACAAGCCTTGAAAATTGATAAAGAACACATATTATACAGACACTATATATTTAATCTTATTAGATTAGTTAATTGCATTTTATTGATTTTACCTTCAGTAAGACTTTTGCAATACATTTGTAAAAGGGTATTTTTAATGCTTGTTTGGCCTGAGTTTTGTTGCATTTACACTGTTCTGACCACTAGAGGTCACAGTGGAGACGGGTGTCAGATTGTTTCGAAGCCTCGACACATTAAGGCACATTTGATTCAACTGCTTCAGTGTTTCATGAAGCCTCGATTTGCCCATCACTACAAATGTCCACGGTAGTGATAATCCAAAGGTTTGTAAAGTTGTGACTGGAGAGGCAAGTCCTCAAAATGGAAACTCCACAATCCAGTTGTTGTCTGTTAGTGAGTCCTTGTTTGTTTGCCATGCTGCTCTCTTTATACAGATGTTTTTCCTGCTTCCTGTCATGTGACATCCTCTGCTTTGTAAATTACACTAATTTATCATACGTACATGTCAATATCATGGTTGTTTAATGAATTTGCTTCAGTAAAAGAGTTCAATCTTTGTATGTTGATTGAGAATTACTCTGTGGATGAAGATCCATTATCATGTTAAATGTATTTATGAATGACTGAATGACCATGTGTGAATGTGTGTATAGATGCTGACTGTCATTCTTTACACTTCTTCAGATCTCATATTTCACTAGTTTTGCTGAAATGCTCTGACTTCTTTACTGGTTTTCATGGATGTGGTGAAGCACTCTGTGGATCTGAGACCGTGAGAGATATGGAAAATACGTTTTATTATTTTATTTAAAGCCACGAAAACTTGTGACAATCACTGGAAATTCCAAAAACAACTGAGTAAATATATAAGAATAAAGAATAATCTTCTGATTCTCATTAACAAATTCATTATTTTATTTCTTCAGTGGATGAACTGGCTGTGAAATTATGAAATTTGAACCTCCATCAATTATGAATCTAAAATTTATCTTTCTTAATGCACTTTCTGAGGTGAGGTTAATTAGTGAGGCTCCAAAACTCTGAAATCTCTGAGAAGTTCTAATGCTAAATGTTTATTATTATACATTTTTATAGTTGTTATTATTATTATTTTAATATACAACAATGCAAAAATTGACTTTAAGTAGACAATGAATTGATTAAAAAATAAGCAGAGCAGACAAATATATAAAGATGCTTTATTTATTATTTATTTAATTTTAAAGTGAAAATATGGATATAATAATTTAATTTAAATTTAATTCAGTGTTGAAAACCGGTGACTCCATCTGCCTTTGCTGGACTGCCTTTAGGATGTAAAAAGGTTTTCAAATAATTTTCTTCAGCACAATAATGATAAAACTAAAATAATTATTTTTGGTCCTGTGAAATCTAGATGTTTCCTGGTTAACAAGCTTGGTTATTTTCTTTCAGTTTCACCCCAGGTAAGAAATCGTGTCATTCTTGACTCAAATTACAGATTAACTCCATTAATAAGAAAGTTCCCTTTCAAAGTGGACCTCAACACTGAGTCTTGGATCGACGCAGTAGGGAACGGCATCAGTGTGACCAGTGTCTGAAGCACATGTCCACACCAGAGAAATGGAACTGCATCTCCCTCTCATAGAGAGCCACTGGGGCAGAATTCTGGCTGCCTCACTTATTTCCACGTTAAACACACCTCGCTCCAGATCAAGACGCTTTCAGTCCGCTTCAGATGTGTGTCTGCATCAGGTCAGTAACTGTTTGGCATGTCTGTTCTTCCTATGTGGAGTAGCGTATCAAATTAATGAGAGTATAAACCCTTCAACGTGAATAGCTTTTATAGTAGTTCTGTTGTTTATGTTTGTTCTAAAAAGATTTCCTACATAACTATTCTAAAACAACATTTGGAAGCAATAAATACTACAAATCTAAGATTCTGTGTGTTGCGTGTACTGAAGTCTGTCAGTCATCATTAGAGCGCAACCCTCAGGCTTTATCACCAGTTGCTTGCAAAATGATGGACAATGATTTACATATAGTATATAGTTCACATATAGTATAGTGTCTCGTTCCCTTTCTCAGGGAAGATGATTACATTTGTAACCTGAGAAGTTTTTATTAAGTTACGAATCATTTATAAATTTAAATTATTCAGGATCTGGAGTAAGTTATTCACACTTTTTTTAGAATGCTGCTGAAACACTGTTGATATCGGCTAAAAAATATGATTGTATCACTCCAATTTTAGTCTCCCTTCATTGTATTCCGGTTTATTCTATGATTGTTTTACATCACATAACAATATAGAACAAATACTAAACAAAGACAAAACTACTTTGTATTCCTGGATGAATCCCACCTGTCACATATTATAGAATAAAAAGTGAAATCTCACAAATTCACATTTTAGTGCAGAAACCTATCACTGTTCAATCAAACATGACACAACACTGTGAATATCATGGGCTGACACTTGATACACTTTTGACATTCAAAGCATATTTTCACAAACTTGTAAAACAACTTCTAACTAATTTCAGCAGCGTTTCCTGAGAATGAACCTTTCATTGTAAATGACTGAAGAACAAATCAGATGAGAGATTAGATGACTGACTGTCATTCTTCTCATTCTCACGCCTCTTCCTGGTAGAAGTGAAAGACACTTCAGAGCTGCTGTTTAACACAACAGTTTCAGAGGAAGAAAAAGACAGATGTGCAGGTATTGTTTCATCTTTCTTTAGCTGTTTTCATGTATGTGTGTCGTGTTACGATGTGTCATTGGTCACTTCTGAGACTTTAATGCTGTTCTCAAGTCATTTTGATTTTATTTAAACCTCTTTATATCATGATCAAACAGATGATCAAGTGTGTCTTTGTAAGTGAAATCTCATTTTACTGTTTATTAGCAAGTGTGATTCTCAAACTGTATTTCTGATCATTTGCTCTTCAATTTTTGAGAGAGAAACTATCACTCAACAGCTTCATGCTGTCACCAGACAGTTTTGATGTATATCTGGATATTGTAATGATCTTGGTCTTGTCATGTGCATTTTGTCTCTGAATTGACTCGTACTCAAACATATTAGGATTCGGACTCATTCCCAAGTCCACTGGAGTCCCATTCAAAATATTTCATGATTGTTATTATTTCTGTTAATTGAGGTTTGATTGACAATGATTGGTGATTTTCGTGTGCAAAATTTCAGCATTTTGACAGCTAATGCTTAGTTTGTTCTAGAAGTCTGCAAGGGACAATACTTTCACATTCACACTTTTTCATTGAAAAGGATTTTTCTGCAGTCACCCTTGTGCACACCCTCCGTAACTCAAAAGTGAATCAAATTGAGTTCTAATGTTGTTTGTGGATTTTCCACAGTTCTGTTGGATCATGTGGGCTTATTACCTCAAACACTGGTTTATTAAAAAAAGGTTTTCGACTAGTGTGTAGATTTTATTTTACCCCACATTAAAACGCATCATCCAGTGAGATTAAAGCATTAGATTTTCTGCTGCTGTTACACAAAGTGATGAGATGGTGGTGCTAAAACACAGAGTGGCTTTTAAACCAGTATCACTGAGTAAATGAAATACAATGTACATGCCATATTTGATGTACTGTTTGAGTATGGTGCCAATTTTATTGTTTCCAATCATTTGACATATTCTTGAAGATTTCTTCAGGCCTTGTCTCAGACTCAACCTTATGTGGACTTGGACTTGTCTTGGACCCCAACCTCTCTGAAAACTCAGTCTAGACTCACTCGAATGAGCTGGCCTTGAATACATCACTGTTGTTCAGTTTTAGATCCATGAAGTGTGAGACTGGAAAGGCTGAATAGCTTTATAATCATGATAATGATTATAATGATTCACACATAATCTGTGCTTCTGTGCATGTGCTGAAAACCTCTGAATCTCAGAAACGTTTATCTGAAGTAAAGTAACCCTGAAACATGATCCAGAGACATAAAGCTTCTTTTTGGAAATCCCTCCTGCTGTAAACAGACTTTCAGCACAAACCAGTTTCATTTGTTTTCCTGAAACGGCCCTGCTTTAACTGGTTCTGATGATGAACATATTTCTGCAGTGGTTACAAAATCACCAGTTATTAACAATCACAGCAAATCTTTCCTCTAAATGAAGTAAATAGAAATAGCAGAAGCAGGAAGAACATATTCATGGATCATTTCTACTCATTCATTCCATTTCACCATGTTTCACTATATGTTGACAATGAAAGTGGAGCGGGCGGTCGAAGAATCGGCTCGTCAAAAAAATTATGAAATTAATCTCAGACATATTTGGATGGGGTCCATGTACCTTTGGATAATTTGTTTTTTCGTTTTTGTTTAAAAACAGAAAAACAAAGAAAGCATTCATTTATCACATATTCGACCCTCCTCATGAGAATAAATAAACAGATCTCGAGTCATTTTTTCATATTTTTATTTTTGTTTTCATACACTTTGTTCTAATCTGCCAAATGGAAAAACAATAAAACCAAAATGGATAAACGGCTTGAATATTCAATCTCTACATGGGCAGGAATGAAACGACCCGTGCCAGAGCAGAGCCTAGACCAGAGGGGGGCAAACTACGGCCCGCGGGCCATATACGGCCCGCCAAACACTTTCATCCGGCCCGCGAGGGAGTTTTTAAAATATTACACTTGAGTAACGGTTTTGGTTCAGAATTTCTAATTTGATGCAATACAAGTGAACGCCAATAGATGGCAGTATAGCACGCAGTACAGTTAGAGTTAGGGCCTAGCTACTGTAGAATTAGAATGCACTCGGTAATAACTCGGACGTTAATGAATGAAAATGAGTGTGGCGAAAAAAAGAAAAGTGGACTCCGAATGTCGGGTGTTCAAGGAAGAATGGACAGCAAAATACTTCTTCACCAGTATCGGACAGAAGGCGGTATGTCTAATATGCCAAGAAAGTATTGCAGTTTTTAAAGACTACAACATCAGTCGTCATTTTTCAAGCAAGCATTCGAATTATGCAGCCAACCTGTCATCTGCAGAAAAGGCGAACAAAGCTTTAAAACTCGCCAAACTTAAAAGCCCAGCAAAATACATTTACAAAACAGTGCTCTATTCAAGAATCTGTAACGAAAGCTAGTTATGTACTGGCACACAAAATTGCAAAGCACAGCAAGCCTTTTTCGGATGGGGAATTTGTGAAAGACTGTATGGTGGAGACTGCTGACATACTTTGTCCTGGTTCTAAAAGTCAGTTTGAGAAAATTAGCTTATCGCGGAGAACAATTACCAGGCGCATAGAAGTGATTTCCGAGAGAGCTCTCGGGAACTAAAAAAAAAAGCAGACAGCTTCAGTCTTTTTTCTGTCGCACTTGATGAAAGTACTGACATCAGACACTGCTCAACTTTTGATTTTTGTCAGAGGAATAAACGAAAATTTCGAAATAACAGAGGAACTCCTCGGGATGGAATCAATGATGGGAACGACCAGGGGCGTTGATTTGTATGACAGTGTGTCCGTCTGCTTGGAAAAAAATAACCTGCCGTGGACAAAGCTGACAAGCGTCACAACAGATGGATCGCCAAATCTAACGGGCAAAAACACTGGACTGCTAAAAAGGTTACAAGACAAAGTAAAAGACGAAAGCCCGAACTCGGAAGAATTAATTTCTTCACTGTATTATACATCAGGAAGCCTTGTGTAAAAGTGTGTTGAAGCTAGAAAAAGTTGTCAAAGTGGTTGTGAAGCTTGTCAACTTTATACGGGCAAGAGCGCTTAACCATCGGCAGTTTATTCAGCTCCTTAACGAAACGGAGGCAGAGCACCATGACCTCTTGTACCATTCAAATGTGCGCTGGCTAAGTCTCGGCAGTGTGTTTCACCGTGTCTGGGAACTTAAAGGAGAGATAGCAACGTTCCTCGATGCGGTTGGTAAAACTGGCGACTTCCCCGAATTACAAGACACAGACTGGCTGGCTGACCTCGCGTTCGGTGTGGACACACTGAGGCATCTGAACGATCTCAATTTGAGACTTCAGGGAAAGGACGTTTTTGTGCACGAACTGTACAGCAACGTAAAAGCGTTCAAGGCCAACTTGTTGTTCAGACAGATATCCAGCCGAGATTTTGCTCATTTTCCTACACTGGCCGGACTAAGCACACCAGTAACACAGTCTCGCATTGAGAGGTACAGCAGCACTTTGATCGACCTGCATGCAGAATTTTCCCGACGCTTCGCAGACTTTGCAAAAATTGAGACTGAACTTGAACTTGTTTCATGCCCCCTATCTTTTGACAGTGAAAAAGCACCACCAGACACACAACTGGAACTCATCGACATCCAGTGTGACAGTACTTTGAAGGAGAAGTTTCAGACATCACCAGTTAACCAGTTTTATGCCTCACTGGATGAAAAAAAATTCCCAAACATAAAAAAGCTTGCACAAAGAATGCTTGTTTTTTGGATCCACATATGTGTGTGAACAAACCTACTCAGTCATGAACTACAACAAATCCCAGCGCAGATCAAATTTAACAAATAGCCACCTGTCAGCTATCCTGAGGATCTCAACATCAAAGATCACTCCAGACTTTGACACCCTTGCAAGGAGTGGGGACCAGGCTCATTGTTCACATTAACACTTTCATTACCATGACTTGGAAAGACAAAGACTAAGGTTCTCGCTGAGTTTTAATCAGACATAGTTTTATGATTATTAATATGCACATAGCAGTCACTTGAGTAAATCAGTAAATTAAATAAGAATTGTTGTTTAATGTGACAAATGTTTCTATCAGATAATATATGTTCCATGCATACCTCCAGTGTAAATAAAAGTTCTTTTATCAAGGATTTAGTATGCGGCCCTTCACTTGGTTTGCAAAACTTGATGTGGCCCTCTGGTCTAAAAAGTTTGCCCACCTCTGGCCTAGACAGTGTTACGATTATCGCCTGTCCCTGTCACAGCCCGGACTACATTTCCCACGATCCTCTCTGCCAGTCACATGTTCTCTCTTCGTTAATCACCACACCCAGCTGCAGCTCATTACACGGACTTTAAAAGACTCATACACACATCACCTCACGGCGAGGTCTTGTTTTCCCCAGTGTTACATTTCCAAGCGTTTATCCTGTTCCCCTGTTTCCCTGTCTGTTCCGGTTCCTGTTCCCGATCATTGTCTGGTTCTCTTGTTCTGTGATTGATAGCTGCCTGCCTTTTGACCACTGCCTGTACTTTGACTACAATCCTGCCTGTCTCTGATGTTCCTGTTCGCCCCGTTTGACCATGCTTGTACGACCACGCTCAACATTTAATAAAGCCTTGCATGTGGATCTTACTCTGACTTCTTCATCATTACAGAAGACCTCGCCACACCAAGATCCAGCAGCTTCGTTGGGCGTTCCTAGTCCCAGCATGGATCCCGCATTGCGCCTTGTAAACCTTTGTCAAGGTAACTGCACCCTGGAGGCACATATTCAAAGATTCCTGGACATTGCTCATTATTCTGATTTACCGGACTGTGCCCTCATTGACTTTTTTGCCTATGGACTAAACAAACCTCTTAAGGGGTATTTAATCGCTAATGGTCCCCGAGGGACATTTATGGAATTCTTGGACTTTGCACTGCTTACCGTTGTTTCACGTTTTACTGTGGATGTTGCGGGGAAATGCGACACCGCAGTGAATCATGTAATGGCCGCCGCATCAAAGAACACTCACAAAATGGCGGCCACTACAACAACACATCACGTCTTCACTGATCTCCCAGAGCCAAGTCAAATCACCGTTGATCTCCCAGAACCAAGTCACGTCTTCGTTAATGTTCCAGAGCCAAGTCACGTCTTCGCTGATCCCCTAGAGCCGCGTCCTGTCTCCGCTGATCGCCCAGAGCCTCGTCACTTCTTCGTTGATTGTCCAGAGCCAAGTCAAGTCCCCGCTGAATGTCCAGAATCACGTCACATCTCTGGATTCATCCGAGAGTGGAGGAGGTTACGTTCCAGCATGAATGATCCTCCACTGACTACAGCACGAGCGGCTGGCATTCCTAAGCCTACGCCGGCCGCTTCGTACTGAAATTCACCGGTTGCAACGCACTCAAAGTCGCCGGTTGCAATGCACTCAAGTTCACCGGTTGCAACGCATTCAAGTTCACCGGTTGCAATGCACTCAAGCACCCTGGACGCGATGGACAAGATGGCTGCTTTGCCAGTGCCCACAGGCAAGATGGCCGCCCCTTCGGTGCTTATGGATGTAGGGGGCGTTCCAGCCATTGAGTCCGCTCCAGAAACTGCTTCAGCCAGTGAGTCTGCTCCAGAACCCGCTCCAACCGGTGAACCATCGCCTCATCCTCAGAAGAGGAGGAGGAAGAAGGCTTCTTCCGTTCTTCAAGGCTCAGAAGCCTTTCAAGAGCCCGCTGTGGGTCCGGAGACCACTCCAGAGGTCTCTCCTGCTCCGCCCAAGCGTCGTGCTCTGCCAGCACTGCCTAAGCTACTTGCTCTGCCAGCACCGCCCAAGCTTCTAGCCCTGCCAGCGCCGCCCAAGCTCCTTGCTCTGCCAGCGCCACCCAAGCTCCTTGCTCTGCCAGCGCCGCCCAAGTTCCTTGCTCTCTTTTACGGACTCTGTCCTGCCGTGGTTGACCGAACCACTTGACCCGCCGTGGCTTCCTGACACCCCTGACCCACCATGGTTACCCGTGGACCCTGACCCGCCATGGCTACCCGTGGAACCTGACCCACCGTGGGCGGCCTAAGTTCCGGGACCTGCATTGGAGCCTCTGTCTCCGTATAGCTTCAATGCACCCACCCACCTCCCTGTTGGTATCATCTACGTCGCGAGGATGCGCCTTCCGGAAGGAGGGCATTATGTTACGATTATTGCCTGTCCCTGTCATGCCCCGGACTACATCTCCCACGATCCTCTCTGCCAGTCACATATTCTCTCTTCTCTCTTCAGTAATCACCACACCCAGCTGCAGCTCATTACACGGACTATAAAAGACTCATACACACATCACCTCACGGCGAGGTCTTGTTTTCCCCAGTGTTACATTTCCAAGCGTTTATCCTGTTCCCCTGTTTCCTTGTCTGTTCCGGTTCCTGTTCCCAATCATTGTCTGGTTCTCTTGTTCTGTGATTGATAGCTGCCTGCCTTTTGACCACTGCCTGTACTTTGACTACGATCCTGCCTGTCTCTGATGTTCCTGTTCGCCCCGTTTGACCATGCTTGTACGACCACGGTCAACATTTAATAAAGCCTTGCATGTGGATCTTACTCTGACTTCTTCATCATTACAGACAGAGCTTTCTTCTGTATACACATTCATAAATACTAATTTATCGTATTAAATAATAATTTATGTGGCATCTGCTCTCACAACTAGCCAAACTATTTGGCACACTTATTAGCCTTCTTTTTCAGCTGACCAACTCTCAAACTCTCAGTGCCGGAGGCTGTGTGCCTCACTGGACAGCGCAGAGAGAATAAACTATAGTACTGAAGCACAGAGCAGAATCGATTCAAGGGTCAAGTCATCTTCATTTATATATGCTTCTTATGGTGCGTTCACACCGGACGCGAATGAAGCGGTAAGCGCGAGTGATTTACATGTTAAGTCAATGCAAAGACGCGAATAGACATCCTGTGGCGCGATTCGAGCGAATTGAGCGATTCTGGCTAATCGCGCGAAACACGCAAGTTGAAAAATCTGAACTTTGGCGTAAATTCGCACCGCGTTAACCAATCAGGAGCTTGCTCTAGTAGTGACGTGACGTAGCGAGCTGAGGCAGAAATTCGAAACAACAATGGAGGACAAAATCATCGTCGCTGTACATCTTCATACATTTATAGAAACAGAAATAAAAAGGATCGTGTTTGAAAGAAAGTGAGTGAGGAGGTTGGACAATCTGATAAGTTGTAAAAAACGGTCTTTACTCAATTTTAGCTATATATATATATATATATATATATATATATATACATATATACATATTAAGACTACAAGCTAACTAAAGACGACCAATTGAGCTTATTCGGTGTAATTTACAACTATTTTCCCCACTGACAAGTTGTGTTTATTCAGAGGAAGTGTGCAAAAGAAGTGGGAGAGTCTGGGACACATAAAGGAGCGGGAGAGCCCCTCTCATGATGCGAATTCGCGTCTGTTGTGAAGGGATTTTCATGCGCGAATGAAGCGAGTAAACTCAAAATGTTCACGTGTCCAACTACGCGCGAATAGTGCGATTTATTCGCGCAAGTCGCGTCTGGTGTGAACACAGCATTGCAATACAGATTGTTTCAACTTCACAGTGGTAATGGGAAAATTAATGGACAGATTTAGTTTTGGCTTTACAGCAGCTCTAAGATAAAGTTTATCAAGATAAAGTTTTTAATTGAATCACTTTTGTTGTAAAAATCATTAATTATTAACTCAAATGACGCTTTAATGACACCTTTTTAACTGAAAAAAGAACAAACAGAAACTTTTAATGCGCTCTTGCCGTTCATTTACGTGTTTAAGGGTAGACTATGAAATAACACTTTTGAACAATAAAGCCAGAGTTTAATATATATTTTTATATTTATTGCCATATATTACCATCATAAATTAATTAGTCAAATAAGGCTACATTTTAAATAGCTATATTTTTTAAATATAGGCCTATGTCATCTTTAAATTTAAAATCTTAAATTTAGTCAATACAATTATAGTTTGACACTATTCTGTTTCAGCCAAAGGCATCTTGCGTTGCAGAGGTGGCACAGCAGCATCTGAAGATTTTAGATGTATTTACACAATTTAATGCTGCTCAGAGAGGTCCGTAAATACATTCACACAGCAGAGCAAATAATGCAATGACATTATGTTTTATACAAAATGCTTTGAATACAGAAATATGAAATAAATTACAAGATGAAACGAATATGAAATGTCGCCAGTAGGTGGCAGCAAGTCACTGTGTTAATGAATGAGTCATTTTATTCAATCGATTCACTGGAAACGCTGATTCATTCAGTAATAAAAGGCTGTATGGCTGGTGAATCACTCAATCGATTTGTTCAAAGACTCTGATTCATTCACAAATAACTATAGGCTACTCTGTGCGCCTTGTGTTGCGAGTCGCACAATGATCTGTGACTTTGTTTTAGAAATTTAGCTGGCAGAAAAAAATAAAACATTGTTTTGAGGGACATACTCAGTGTAAATGAAATAAACTCAGTGTATTGCTCAAAACAACATCAGGACTGCTGATCTGCACGTCACTACAATGTAACATTCCCTCTGCGCTGTTCGTCGCGCATTTTTGGCACACAGATTTCAAGAGTTGATCAGCTAAATAAAACAGGCGGTGTGCCAAATAGGTAGGCTAGGGGTAGTTTTGACAGCAGATGCAATGTAAATTAATTAATATTTAATATGATAAACTAATTCCACCGCACACAAATGTAGGCAGAAGAAAGCTATGGCCTGTAGGGTTTGTGTCGAGCCATTCATTAATCTGGTTGTTTGATGAGATATAGACCTAGATGAAATGTCCGAGTTAAGAATCCATACAACTGTAACTGATGAACAATTCTGATGTGCAGAACTGAGAAAGAACTGCGGACAGCAGCTTGATCTTCACTGTAATAAATTCTCTCTGGGCTGTCCAGTGCGTCGTGCAGCTCCAGAAAGATTTTTAGAGTTGGTCAGCTAAATAAAACAGCGGCATGCCAAATACATAAACTAGGAGTAGTTGTGGGAGCAAATGCCACATAAATTAATATTTAATACGATAAATTAGTATTTCACGGCACGCGAATGAATGTGTATACAGAAGAAAGCTCTGTCTAGGCTGTTTTGTCGAGCCATTTATTAGTGTGGCTGTTTGATGAGAATGAGATTAAATGTAGTTGCAATAAACTCTGTAATAATCTGAACAAATATATTGGATAGATATAGTTTACTGTTGTGCGGAGCTGATTCTGGAGCTAAGAACTGATGGCGCAGCTTGATCTTTGGTTGACCAATCAGCGGAAAGGGGCGTTTTCTTCCTGCCCATGTAGAGATCGAATATTCAAAACTGTTTATCCATTTTGGTTTTTATTGTTTTTCCATTTGGTGGATAAGAACAAAGTGATTAAAACAAAAATAAAAATATAAAAAACGACTCGAGATTTGTTTATTAATGCTCATGAGGAGGGTCGAATATGTGATAAATGAATGCTTTCTTTGTTTTTCCGTTTAGAAGACAAAAAGGAGAAAACAAATTATCCAAAGGTATAATCTTGCCCCTTCCACTAAGAGAATGTCCTACATTCAAGGCCTTTAAAACTCACTTAAAACAGTGGCTTTTAGAAAACCAGACATGTGTTCATTTTTAACTGTCACACATTTATTACCCATATACATTCACTGTTTAATTGAATGCAGTATAGAGGTGGATTAACAATGTTTTGCCATTATGTATCTTTTGTTTTGTTGTTTGTTTTGTCAATGAATAGGTCACTATTATGTGTATTTTTCATTTATTGAATGAATGTTGTATGATTGTTGGCTGTTTTATGTTAGTTTTATGTTACCTGCTTAGGGACTGCAGATGAAAAGTAGTTGTTTTTACTAACTCTGGCATATTTACGTGGTGTATTTTATACAATGTTCAACAATGTTCATGAATATGCATGGTCCCTATCAAATAAATCAATAAAATAAAAAATAAAAATAAATAAATATGGGGAACGTCACACGTGACCCGGTGTCTGAAAGCCAACTATCCCCAATTCCTATTGGCCGGCGACAGCCTATGACGTAATATGCCGCGACCCGGAGGAATAAAAGGAGCACCTGGAGGAACGTCTAGGTTATGTATGTAACCCTCGTTCCCTGAAGGAGGGAACGGAGACGTTACATCAGAGACTGACGAAATGGGGTCTCGCCCGAGACAAAACGAGCCAATGATACGAAGAGTATCTTGGTCTGCGGAATTTGCATGCGCAAGCTCCGCCCCACTCTGTGGGTATATAAGGAGCAGCACGAGCAACTCGCATTCAAGTCTTCGCTGAGGAGCCGAGCCAAGTGACCCGGCCGTTCAGCGTAACAGGTATTGTGGCAAGGCAACGCCACAATTGCTGTCTTCCAGTGAACAATGTGAGAAAAGTACCTTGCCGTGAGCGCACGATAGAAGGACCCTTCGCACAAAGCACACTGGGAGCATACGAAGTATGCTAACAGGTTGCCTACATAAAGAGGTCTTACAAAATAACTGAATAGAAGAAAACTGAAGTAACCAACCCACAGGGTGGAATTACACAACAGAATAGCAAGTGGCTTGCTAGGGGAAGACACATGCTCCAAGGGAGACTTAAAGTGGAATACACACGTAGGATTACCCGCAGAGAATCACAACACATGGAAGCACCTAGTCTAACATAAGGGCTGACCGAAAGGGGCAAGCATGCGAATGTAGACATCGGCAGTGCTGGAGGAACTCAGGGTTCAGAAAGGAACTTACTGAGAGAAATCGCACATATCCAATCCGTAGAGTGAATAGCGCAGCAAGCAAAAGACACCGAGCAGATCCAGCTACTGGCCCGAGGGGGCGAGTATCCGAGAGGATAACGGCTCTACACGGAGATTATAAAATCTCGCAAATGTGTTAGGTGTCGCCCAGCCCCCAGCTCTACAAATATCTGTCAGCGAGGCGCCACGCGCCAAAGCCCAAGAGGAGGCCACACTCCTTGTTGAGTGAGCCCTCACTCTCATGGCAGGTCTTGAGCCTGGTAGGCTAAGACAATAGCTTCCACTAGCCAGTGGGCTAGCCTCTGCTTGGAGACAGCCTTCCCCTTCTGCTGATCTCCATAACAGACAAAGAGCTGGTCTGAAGTCCTGAAGCACTGAGTTCTGTCTACGTAAGTGCGAAGAGCACGTACTGGACAGATCAGTGCCAGGGCTGGGTCTGCCTCCTCCAGGGGCAGCGCTTACAAGTTCACCACCTGATCCCTGAACGGAGTGGTGGGAACTTTGGGCACATATCCGAGCCGGGGTCTCAAGATAACGTGAGAGTTGTCCGGCCCGAATTCTAGGCATGCTTCGTCAACAGAGAAAGCCTGTAGGTCCCTGACCCTCTTAATAGAAGCCAAAGCTATCAGGAGCGCAGTCTTCAAAGATAAAACTTTAGCTCAACTGAAAGTGCAGATAACACTATAGAGAGATCCCAAGAGGGAACCTGAGAAGGACGGGGAGGAAAAAGTCTCCTCGCCCCCCTCAGGAACCTAACGACCAGGTCGTGTTTACCCTAAGACCTTCCTTCAAAAAGATCATGGTGGGCGGCGATAGCGTCCACATAAACCTTAAGGGTGGAAGGAGACAGCCTTCGATCCAACCTTTCCTGAAGAAGGGAGAGCACAGACCCAATCGGACATGTCCAGGGGTTCTCATTCCTGGAAGAACACCAGGTGACGAAGAGGTTCCACTTCAGCGCATAAAGCTGTCTAGTATACGAAGCTCGAGCTGAAGTGATGGTAGCTACCACCCGAGGTGGTAAGGTACCTAACCCGACCGCGTCCCGTGGACCACACGTGTAGTCTCCACAGATCTGGACGCGGATGCCAGAGTGTGCCCTGTCTCTGAGAAAGAAGGTCCTTCCTCAGAGGAATAGGCCAGGGAGGGGCTGCCGCAAGGAGCATCAGTTCCGAGAACCAGGTCCGGCCGGGCCAATAGGGGGCGACCATCAGGACCTGCTCCTTGTCCTCCCTGATCTTGCACAGAGTATGTGCAAGGAGGCTCACTGGGGGAAACGCATACTTGCGTAGACCCCGCGGCCAGCTGTGTGCCAGTGCATCTGACCCGAGAGTGCCCTCGGTCAGAGAGTAAAACAACTGGCAATGGGCATTGTCTGGGGAGGCAAACAGGTCTACCTGAGCGTCCCCGAAGTGTTCCCAAATCAGCTGGACCGACTGGGGATGGAGTCTCCATTCCCCAGGGCGGGACTGCTGCCGTGAGAGCTCGTCAGCTGCACGATTGAGTCGGCCTGGGATATGAATGGCACGAAGCGACTTCAGATGCTTCTGACTCCACAAAAGGAGATGGCGGGCGAGTTGTGACATACGGCGAGAGCGTAGACAGCCCTGACGGTTGATGTACGCTACAGTCGCCGTATTGTCTGTTCGGACTAGCACATGCTTGCCTCTCAGCAGGGCCTTGAAGCGGTGCAGAGCAAGGTGTACTGTCAGCAACTCGAGGCAATTGACATGCCACTGAAGTTGGGGTCCTGTCCAGGAGCCCGACGCAGCATGACCGTTGCACATGGGCGGAAGCGGCCTGACCCGCAGCTCTGTAAGCCTTGGTCACAAGCGTGGACGAGAACTTACAGGCCTTGGACGGGAGCTTGGGATCACCGCGCCAAGTAGAGGCGCTCGGAGGACACAACTGCATTGCAACCGAGCGCTCCACAGGGGGTACCCCAGCATACCCTTTGGCCACCCTGCCATCGAGGGAGGTGAAGGCGGAGGAGGCAGCAGAACGATTTCGAGCAGTTAGAGATGCCCTCCATGAACTGGTAACCTCCTCATGCACTTCTGGGAAGAAAGGAACCGGTGGGGGGCCCTGGAGTTTACCAGAGCGTGCAGCCCCCAGGAACCAATCATCCAGCCTCGAGCATTCAGGACGGGGTGGAGGATTCCACTCCAACCCAATGCTCTCAGCTGCCCAGGCAAGCATGGCCGTCAGCTCGGGATCTGACTCGGACAACGCTGCTCTCCCAGAGGGAGGCAACGCAGCCGAATCTTCATCTCCCGACGACTCAAACCTGCCTTGAGATGCAGCAATCGACATACGATCAGCAAGATGCCTGGGAGGGGGGCGTGGCCCGAGGAGGCTGGCTTGTCGGGTTGTTCCACACCGTCACCCTCAGATCACCATGGTCACCAGCTGAAGAACGAGGTGTGGTAGAGGGGACTCGATACTGTTTAAGGTAATCGAGTCTAGATCTAAGCATCTTGATGGTCATGTTCCCACAATGAGAACATGAACCATCCACGAAAGCCGCCTCAGCGTGCTGGAAGCCCAAACACGTAAGACAGCGATCATGGCCGTCAAGAGGAGCCATATAACGACCGCATCCAGAAACACACGGGCGGTAAGACATCTCTAAAAAGACGCAACCGTTTAAACCCGGTACTCTTTTAGGAGGAAAAGCTCTTTTAGAACTGAAGCGCTCAGGGGGAAACAGGCAGAAGGCAGGAACGCTGGAATCAGCTTAAACGTGCCGTCACACCAGTACTGCAGGCTCGTAGAACACACTCCGGTGAAAAGCAACGATGTGCTTGGCTCCGAAGCGAAAGCTTGAATGCGAGTTGCTTGCGCTGCTCCTTATATACCCACAGAGTGGGGCGGAGCTTGTGCATGCAAATTCCGCAGACCAAGATACTCTTCGTATCATTGGCTCGTTTTGTTAACACTCGAAGGTGATTGGGCTCTCGGGCGAGACCCCATTTCGTCAGTCTCTGATGTAACGTCAAAGTGACTGACTGAAAGGGAACAGTATCTTTTTGTCTTTCGGGTCTGTTCTGTTTGATCGCGATTATATCGACTCCGGTAAGGGTATCTATATTATGCCTTACAAACGTTCAAGAGAGTGTGTTCATCCATGTCCCCGGTTTTGATATTTATCCTGATGATTATCAATATCCACTGATATGAAACATTTCATCGTGAATCATTTTTGGCTGTGTCGCTCAGCTCTAGTTTAATTCAACTTCTACTTTATCAGGACATTCAGAAAACATTCAAAAGTAACATTCCCTTAATGTTTACAGAATGATCAAATGAAATATTCCTTTAGTGTTCACCTAACTAAGAAACATTTTGATCGTTCAAAGAAATTTAGAAATAATGTTTTCATAACTTAGTATCAGACATTCTTAGACCACATGTTGTTCACTGGGATATGTGCTGAAATGAACACACTGTAAATTACTTGTAATTAAAGCATCTGCTAAATGCAAAAAATGTAATTAATGTAATGTCCGTTTTCCATATACAGGGAAGATGGTCAGACTTTGAGACGAGGAAGAGTCTTCATCTCCAGATCCAGCTGTGTGTGCTCTGGAGAGCAATCAATCCATGGAGCCTCCTGTTAAATTCAGTGATGCAACAGTGACCTCTGACCCAGGTAATTGTCACCATTTAGTGAGATGTTAAATCTGTGCATAGTCACATTTTATTATTACAGCTCCCCCGTAGAGGTTAGTGTCATTATTGTTCTCATCTGATAGTTTCAGTGCTGTCATACAATAATATTTTGAATATTAAAGCCCAGTAACAAAGACAAAACTAGGAGGAATCTAAAGAGACCAAAACTTCTACATAAGAGTCCAAAACAGACAAATATAAGTGCAGCACTTTCAGATGATAGAATGTGACTTAAATCCAGAAAATATGTTAAAGTTTAATGTAAATATGTGGAATATAACAGGAGTCTGTTAAACTGACACTTCTCTCTTAAATGTGTTGCTGTTCCTTGCATGATTTATTGATGCACATGTTTTTATGTTTGTGTGTCAATCAGAGATGATCAGACTGGAGACCAGATTCTCCTCAAGCAGTAGATGATGGACTCCAGAGAGTCAAAGGCAGCTCAAAACCAGCATGAAGAACAAGTATGAGAGATTATTTGAGGGACTAACCTCCAGGAGAATGAAAATCCTCCTGAACAGGATCTACACACAGCTCTACATCATAGAGGGAGAGAGTGAAGGAGTGATGAAACAACATGAGGTTTTACAGATAGAGAAAACAAGCCAGAACACAACACTCACAAGACACTCCAATCGATGCAATGACATCTTTAAAGCCTCACCTGAACAGGATGTGAGGAGAAACACCAGATCAAGACTGTTCTTACTAAAGGCATCGCTGGAATCGAAAAAACCGTCTCTGTGCAGAAGTTCATTCTGGACTGGGCCGAGGGAAAAGCCAATCAGGATGTAGATTTCATGTTTGTGCTTCATTTCGAGAGCTGAACTTGATCGAGATCATCAGTACAGTCTTCACAGACTTCTGCTGGACTTCATCCTGAACTTCAAGATCTGGACTCAAAGATTTATGAGGAGTGTAAAGTGTGTTCATCTTGATGGTCTGGATGAAGCAGAATGAAGATTGAGGTTTTCAGATCTCAGAAAGTTTCTGATTGACTGAGACTTCATCAGTGTATGTGTGATGTCCAAGAAAGGTTCTGATATGACTGAGACTTCATCAGTGGAATGTGTTGATGTCAAAGAAAGTTTCTGATGTGACTGAGACTTCATCGTGGGTGTGTTGATGTCAAAGACAGGAGAGCTGCTTCCCTCTGCTCTCATGGATCACCTCCAGACCAGCAGCAGCCATCAGATCCCCTCAAATACATCAACCGTCTGACAGAGATTCAGGGATTCAATGAGCCTCAGAAGGAGGAATATTTCAGGAAGAGAAATCAGTGACGAGCATCAAGCCAGCAGAATCATCTCACACATCAGAAGAGCAAGAAGCCTCCACATCATGTGCCACATACCCATCTTCTGCTGGATTCATCCACTGTGCTTCAGAGCTCCTGACAGAAGATCTGAGGCAGAAATCCCACAGACTCTGACTGAAATGTACATCCACTTCCTGCTGATTCAGATCAACATGAGGATCAGAAGTATGAAGGAGAGAGATCCAGAGAAACTGCTGCAGTCCAACAGAGAAGTGATTGTGAAGCTTGCTGAAGTGGCTTTCAATCAGCTGATGAAGGGCAATGTGATGTTCTATGAGGAGGACCTGAGAGAGAGCGGCATAGACGTCAGTGACGCCTCAGTGTATCTGGGATTGCACTGAGATCTTTAAGGAGGAATCTGTGATTCATCAGAGGAAAGTCTACAGCTTCATTCATCTGAGCTTTCAGGAGTTTCTCGCTGCTTTCTATCTGTTTTATTCACATGTGATCAAGAACAAGAAACCACTGGATGAACTCAAATTGTACAGATCTGATAAAGACCCTCTGTATGATCTACTAACATCAGCATAGATAAAGCTGTCAGGAGTAAGAATGGACAGCTGGATCTGTTCCTGCAGTTCCTGCTGGGTCTCCACTGGAGTCCAATCAGAGACTCTTACAGGATTTACTGACACACACGAGAACAGCTCAGAGAGCATCAGGAGAATCACACTGTACATTCAACAGAAGATCAAAGATGAAGATGAAGAAGAAGTTCTCTCCACTGAAAGATCCATCAATCTGTTCCTCTGTCTGCTGGAAGTCAAAGATCAGTCTCTGTCCAGAGAGATTCAGGAGTTTGTGAAATCAGACAAACACTCAGAGAAGAAACTCTCTCCGTCTCACTGCTCACAATCTCCTACATGATTCAGATGTCAGAGGAGCCGCTGGATGAGCTGAACCTCATGAAATACAACACATCAGAGAGGGGAGAAGAAGACTGATACCAGCTGTGATCAACTGTAGAAAAGCTCTGTGAGTGTTTAATCATTAACTAAAGTATCATATTTAATAATGAATCTTTAAAATAAATGTTCCTAAATGAGAGATTTTCTCCTCAATAACAGAATCTTAAAGGGTCACGACACGCCTCATTAATACAGTAGATAGTCACTAAAATGCCTGTTACCGCCACGGGTAAACACAACCCAGTCACGTGTGAAACTCGTTGGTGAAATCACCACCAGGTGGCGCAAAGGGATGGTCGACACCATTGATCAGTAAAGCTGGAATTGAGACATTTTCACTTGTGAATGAAGATTAAATGACATAAATTACTGCTAATATTAAAATCAATAATAATATATCATTATGACATTTAATCTTCAGTAATTATTTATCATAATTGCTTAATGTTCCAGCTATTTGGCGACTGTTACAGTGAACTATTTCAGTGACGGCTGTGCTTGAAGTGTCTTACTTTACTGTACAGCACCAGTGTTTTACATTATTATATATTTAAAGAGGTGTGATTATGCCCTAAAATAAATGAAATGATAGAGAAGGTGGATTACTGTGAATGGGATTATTATGAGTGATAAAGGTCTAGTTCCCTTTCGATACTTCACTCGTACTGCGTATGGGGAAAAGTCTCCCTTTTTCCCCGTTACTGAAGCCTTTTTCAATAACGCAGTGTAACTGCACCGTCATTGGTTCACTCATAGACAAGTTGTTGAACCAATGACGGCGCGGCATAGCTGCGTGGCCTATGGCGACAAAGCGCGCAAACTTTCCCGCCGAAATGGGCGGGGGAAAGGGCTATATAAGCAGGCGTTTTGCCATAGGATTTCAGTCCTTTCTCCTTCATCGACGACTACACATCTCTTCGCTGATCTCCGTCTGAAGCCTGAAGAAGCTCGCCGCCTGGAAATAAGCTCTCGCCGCCGTCGAAGAGGCTCCTGCAGCGGACTCAGCTGAGCTCGCCGGACGACGACAGCGCCGGCACCCTCGGGGACTGTGCCGTCTTCGAGACACCTGCCGCCTGCTTCCTGCCGCCTTCTCAGCCTGTCTCCTGCCGCCATCCGGCTCACCCTAAGAGAGCTTTTCCCCGCGGTTTACTGCCGCTCTACAGAGCAAATTTCCTGCGGTTCTACCGCCGCTAAAAGAGCTTCCGCGGCCCTCACCGCTCTAAAAGAGCCCCTCAATCGCCATTATAACGGCAGCGGCGTTGTTACAAATGCCGCGGCACACTTGTGGCATGTGCAGAGCCCCTCTGCACAAGAACGACGGGGCCTCATGCCCGCACTGCCAGTGCATGAGTCTGGCTTCTCTGCGCTCGCGGGTTGCTTTCTTTGCTGAAGACGGCCCCGCTGTTCGCGCCCTCCCGTCCCCTTCCTCCCGCGAACTGGCCAGGAAGAGACAGAACGGTCCAGCGCCCGGAGTTGTGCGAGCTCACATCGGCTCAGCCCCCGCGTGCCTCGCCCTCTCCCACCAGAGAGCAATCCCCCGTCATGTTCTCCTGTCCGGAGCAACATCCCTCTGCGGATGCAAGCGACTTCGTCTCATTCGGCGGATCAGATGAAGAGCCGCTCGATGACTCTATGTCTCTCGCGGCTTCTGAAACGGTCGGAGGACCCCGCCCCCCTGCCTCCTCTGGAGCCCACTGACCACGGCTCGGGAATGGACACCGAACTCTTCCGCGTCCTCTCTAAAGCTGTGGAAGAGCTGGATCTTGAGTGGGCCCCGGCCGGAGGAGCCGTCGCGGAGCCGTTTGGATGAGTGGTTTCTGCCAGGTCGTCGCCAGGCCCCTCGCCAGCGCTCCACCCCGTTCTTTCCTGAGGTTCACGAGGAGCTGACAAAGTCGTGGTGCACCCCCTACTCTGCCCGCCTTCACACGACGCACCGCTCAGCCCTTACTACTGTGGACGGCTCTGAGGAAAAGGGCTACGAGCATCTGCTGCCCCTGGATGAAGCAGTGGCAGCTCACCTCTGTCCCCCCGCGGCTGTGGGCTGGAAAACGAAGAGGGCCCTTCCTTCTAAGCACTGCAGAATTACCTCCACCCTGGCTGGAAGAGCCTACACCTCTGCAGGCCAAGCTGCCTCGGCGCTACACACCATGGCTATCTTCCAGGTGTTCCAAGCCAAAATTCTCCGCTCCCTGGACGAGTCTGGCATTGATACACCTGCCTCCAGGGACCTCCGCAGTGCCACCGATCTAGCCCTGCGGGCCACGAAGGCCACAGCCCAGGCCATTGGACGGTCCATGGCCAGCCTGGTTGTTCTCGAGCGCCATCTGTGGCTCAACTTAACTGAGATCAAGGAAATTGACAAGACGGCCTTTTTGGATGCCCCAGTCTCGCCTTCCGGTCTCTTTGGGCCAGCGGTAGAGGGTTTCACCGAGAGATTCACCGCAGCGCAGAAGTCGTCTCAGACCATGAGACACTTTCTGCCCAAACGCTCCAGCTCCGCATCTGCTTCAAGCCGCCCCAGGCCTGCGCCGGCTCAGCAGAGCAAGCCTGCCCCCTCTGCCTCCCAGGCAGTGCCGCCTAAGGAGCATCGCCAGTGCTCTCGCCCTACAAAGCGCTCCTCCTTCCCGAGACGCCAGGGACCCCGGCCCAAGATTGTGCTGGACCCGGTGACTCTGAAGTCATCCTGATCCACCAGGAAGGAAGAGGATTGGGGAATGTCTCGTTGCGACCGGACCACCCCTAAAGCTCCTTCGTGCAGTCTCCCCTCCGCCTCGTTCACATCCGGGTGTGGGAGAAATGCTTTGTGTTGCAAATGGGCCCACAAATGCTGCGTCCACACAAGCCGCCATTTTCACGGCGAACAATTTTTTTACCTTCTCAAATAGAGAGCAAATTTCCTCTTCCACCCCCCTCGGTGTACGGCCCCCCCTTAGGCGGCCCGTCATCCAACACCATTCAACCTCTTGCCACTCGGGCCGAGGCCTGGCAGGCCATCCCGGGTTGTCAAGTTGGATTCTAGGGATCATAACTCAGGGATACTCGCTCCAGTTCGCTCGAAGACCCCCACGCTTTGGCGGTTCTGCTCACTGGACCTGAAAGATGCATACTTTCATATCCAGATAGCCCCCCACCACAGGCGATTCTTGAGATTCGCTTTCGAGGGAGTGGCTTACCAATATACAGTCCTACCCTTCGGGCTGTCTCTGGCTCCTCGCACTTTTACCAAGTGCATGAACGCGGCGCTTTCCCCACCGAATGGGAATCCGGGTTCCGAATTATCTCGACGACTGGCTCATTCTGGCCCACTCACGAGCCGAGCTGAAACACCACAGATCCGTGCTCCTCAGCCACCTGGAGTGTCTGGGACTCAGGGTCAACCTATCCAAGGGCTCGCTGCTTCCCAGCCAACGTATCTCATTCCTGAGAGCAGTTTTCTACTCGGTCCGCATGACGGCAGTAGTCTCGCCAGAGCGCGCTCTGGCCATTCAGCAGCTCGCAGCTTCCGTCAGGAACAAAGCCTACCTTCCTCTGAAGCTGTTCCAGAAGTTGTTAGGGCTGATGGCTTCCGCCTCCCCAGTTCTGCATCTCGGCCTTCTTCGGCTCTGCATCTTCGGCCTCTACAGTACTGGTTGAAGTTTCGGGTCCCTCCTCACGCCTGGCGGCATGGCCGCCTGTGTCTCAAGGTCAATCAGGCCTGCCTTTCAGCCCTGAAACCTTGGCTAAACCCTGAGTGGTTCAGTCGTGGAGTACCCCTACAGTCGGCGTCACGGAGGACGGTGCTCTCGACAGACGCATCCAACTCGGGTTGGGGTGCTCTTTGCGAGGGCAGACCGGCCTTCGGCTCGTGGTCTCACGAGGAAAGCCATCTGCATATCAACTGCCTCGAGATGTTGGCAGTAATACGAGCCCTTCATTCCTTTCAGGCTCACCTGGCAGGACGCCACGTCCTAGTCCAATCGGACAGCATGACAGTGGTGTCGTACATAAATCACCAGGGAGGTCTTTCGTCCAGCCGCTTATGTGCTCTGGCGAAGCGTCTTCTGGAATAGGCGCTACCAAGGTTTCTGTCGCCCAGGGCGACGCACATACCTGGGAAGACCAATCTGGGAGCAGATATGCTATCCCGGAGCAATGTCCCCTCAGACGAGTGGATGCTCCACCCCCAGACGGTTCTCATGATATGGGAGTTCTTCGGGAAGGCAGAGGTCGACCTCTTTGCCTCAGAAGACAAATCTCACTGCCCAACTTATTATTCAAAGGAGAACGATCCGCTGGCCCACGCTTGGCCCAGCACCCTCCTTTACGCTTTTCCCCCAATCGCTCTGATCCCACAGGTCATCAGATGAATCAGGGAAGACAAGCACAGAGTCCTCCTGGTGACCCCGCTTTGGAGGAGCCAAGTTTGGTCCTCAGAGCTGTTCAGGCTTTCCACGATAGCCCCGTTGCCCATCCCCCTCTCAGGCGAACAGGACAATCTGGCACCCACAGCCGGAACTCTGGGCTCTGCACCTATGGTCCCTCGATGGGAGCCGGATAACCTCCCTGGGGACGTGCGGGAATACCATCTCTCAGGCGAGAGCCCCGTACACGAGACGCCTCTAGGACCAGAAATGGTCGGGTCTTTGTTGACTGGTGCTCTGCACGCAACATAGACCCAGTGGAGTGTGACGTATCTTCGATACTGTCTTTCCTCCAAGAGCGTTTGGATTTGGGGCGCGCCCCTTTGACGCTTAAAGTTTACGTAGCAGCCATTGCGGCGTTTCACTCTCCAATCGCTGGCCAGTCAGTGGGACGAAACAACCTTGTGGTGCGTTTCTTGAGGGGGTGAATCCACCTCGCCCCCTCACTGTTCCCACCTGGGACCTTTCCCTGGTTCTCAGAGCTCTTAAAGGGTCTCCCTTTGAGCCACTGCGTTCAGCTGACCTCAGGCCCCTGACGCTCAAGACCACTCTGCTACTAGCATAGAATCGGTCAAGCGTATTGGCGACTTGCAGGCCTTCTCTGTGAGCCCTGCTTGCCTTGAGTTTGGGCCCAACGACTCTAAAGTCGTGTTGAAACCCAGGCATGGCTACGTTCCCAAGGTGCCCGTTCAGAGCACAGATCATCTCACTCTCTGCACTTCCGTCTTCAACGGATGAGCAAGAGCTGGGGTTACTCTGCCCCGTCAGGGCATTGAGGACTTATGTTGAGCGATCACAGCCTTTTCGGCTATCGGATCAGCTTGATAGTCAGTGCTATTGCTCTCTGTTACTCCTCCGTGGGCATGGACTGCCCCATAGGAGTTAGAACTCACTCCACTAGGGGAATGGCTTCCTCCTGGGCCTGGTCCAGTGGAGTTTCCATAAAAGACATCTGTGAGGCGGCCGGCTGGTCTTTGCCGTCCACTTTTGTTAGGTTTTATCATTTGGACGTTCCGACCTTGCAAGCTCGGGTCCTTTCGGTGTGATACAGCGGCCTCTGTTGAGCTCCGCCTCATGCCAGTTTGGGAGTTATCTCCCCCTTTGTAGTGTAACAAGGGTTCGGCGGCTCCGGCCTCCTACTTGTCTTCTGGTCCCCTCACGGTGTCCAAAACGTGGCACGGCGCGGTTGAATTCGTTCCCCATACGCAGTACGAGTGAAGTATCAAAAGGGAACGTACTCGGTTACTAACGTAACCTCGGTTCCCTGATACGGAACGAGTACTGCTTTACTTGCCATGCCACGAGGCTGCGGCTTCAGTGTCGTCGCTTCAGTCGATATGGCCTGAAATCCTATGGCGAAACGCCTGCTTATATAGCCCTTTCCCCCCCATTCGGCGGGAAAGTTCGCGCGCTTTGTCGCCATAGGCCGCACAGCTATGCCGCGCCGTCATTGGTTCAACAACTTGTCTATGAGTGAACCAATCACGGTGCAGTTACACTGCGTTATTGAAAAAGGCTTCAGTAAGGGGGAAAAAGGGAGACTTTTCCCTATACGCAGTACTCGTTCCGTATCTCAGGGAACCGAGGTTACGTTAGTAACCGAGTACGTTTTCTAACACATATTTCAAAATCAAAAATCATTTTCTCACCCTCAGGTTGTTCCAAACCTGTATAAATTTCTTTGTTCTGTTGAGCACAAAGGAATATATTTTGAAGAATGTGGGAAACTGAACAATTCTGGGACAGTATTAACTTTCATTTTGTAGCATCTGCACAAGCGTCGAAGAAAAACAGATCCCCTCATAAACTGCGGCTAAACCTCAATTCAGGAATCTTTGGGTCCTAATCTCACAATTGGCGCCCACCCGGTGCACACCAAACGGCGCACGGGACTCATTTTATGACTGTTAATAAGATAACGGACATTTGCTAACAACTTCAAAGGGGGTGCCCCCCACCAGGGGAGCGGGCGCGATGAAACAGGCGCGCATTCCAAGCGACAATAAACAAAAGAACTACACGCACGCACTCCCAGAAAGACACACACAGAGCTGCATTAAAGACTGTGTACAGAAATATGATCATACCTGCAAAGGTGAATGTATCTCCCATTGTAGTGCTTGTTGCATTTGTGTGTTACTAGTGTAGAAGCGTAGAATTGACTGTAGTAGGTTAGTTTTCATGTTGAATGATAATACTGGAGTATAAAGTGTATCTTCTTTATGTAATGTACAAAATGTATCGAGTTAATCTCGTTTTAAATTCAATTCAATTCAATTCGCTTTATTGGCATGACATATTTAGGTACATATTGCCAAAGCATTGCATAAAGCAAAACAAAAACAAATAAACATACAAACAAGAACATATATAAAATGCATTCATACATATATATATTATATATATATATATATATATATATATATATATATATATATATATATATATTTATTTATATACAATTAATAGTAATATAATATGGATATGTTCATCAGTACCTCTTAGTTTGTGGCAATTATAAATATATTGTGCTATTAAAGAGGAAGAAGGTCCTTCACCAAGTAATATTTTCAGTTTGTCAGTTTCATGGAGTGACTGGAACTCCGGGATAACATTCTGTATTTGACAGTACAGTGTCTCTCTTAAGGTTGTGTATTTGTCACAGTGGAGGAGGAAGTGTGCCTCCGTCTCAACTGCCCCTGATCTACATTCATTACACACTCAATCTTCTTTGGGTAGCCATGTCGTCTTGTGTCGCCCTCTTTCTATGGCCAGCTGGTGGTCACTAAGTCTGTACTTGGTTAATAAATTCCTGTGTGTAGTATTTCTGACAGAGGTGAGATATTCAGCCAGACTGTACTCTCTGTTTAGATTAAGGTAACACTGGAGACGGCTTTGCTCTTTCGTTTGCTCTTTCCAGTGCTGCATGTATGCTTTTTTCTCTTTACTCATAATTTCTTTAATCTTGCAGGGTTTTCTGGACTGTGATTTTGAATGCTTTGTTGTCAGTTCTGACACCATTGCACAAAGATGATTTTCTGAGCACTCAGTCTTGTGTGTTTTTAGTGCTTTAAAATGAAGTGTGTCTTCAGGACTAGATTTAAGTGTATCCAGAACTTTAAAGCTCTTTTTTTAATCATTAAATTGAGGGGGAAGACGGCCTAGTTTCTGCCCTACAGGCGTTATTAGGTGTGTTTCTGTGGAATGAAGGATGCTTCTACAGAACTCTACTGTAGACCTTCTATAGGATGTTTGTCCCAAACCTTATGGCTGTAGTTACTCGCGGACCCCACACCTCACTTCCATATAAGGCAATGGGCAGTATTACACTATCAAAAATCTTTGTCCAAATTCTGATTGGAATGTTTATTTTGAATAATTTAGTTCGTATGGCATGCATTGCTCTGCGGCTTTATAGATGATTTAATAGCCAATTGAAATTTCCAGTGGGTTAAACCAAACCAAGATAAATTGTAAAGAGTGCTGAAGAGTGGTGTGTCCCGAAAAACAATGTTATGCAGATTTAGAAATATCTTAATCTTTTTTTGGATGTTGACTTCTAAGGCCCAGTCATGGCAGTATTTAGTTAAAATGTCTAGGTTGTTCTGGAGACCTTCGCTGTTTAGACAGAATTAGTAAGTCGTCTGCATACAGTAAAATTTTGACTTCTGTGTCAAATAGTTGTAGTCCTGGACTCTCTGATTGGTCCAGTAGATCTGCCAATTCATTAATATAATGTTAAATAAAGTTGGGCTGAGGCAGCAGCCTTGTCTGACCCCTCGCTCTTGGGAAAAATATTCTGTTCTCTGATGACCAATTTTACTGCACATTTATTTTGGTTATACATGTTTTTAATTAAGTCATATATTTTGCCCCCAATACAACTTTGAATGATTTTATAAAACAATCCTTTATGCCAAATGGAGTCAAAAGCTTTCTTGAAATCTACGAAGCATGCAAATATTTTTCCGTCTTTCTTTTGGTGTACGTGTTGGTTTATTATTGTGTGTAGTGTGTGAATATGATCGGTGGTTCGATGTTTGGGGAGGAAGCCAATTTGAGATTTGCTGATGACATTGTGCTGCTTTAAGAAGAATGAAATCCGAGAGTTAATTATAGAACAAAATACTTTTCCCAAATTACTGGTTACACAGATTCCTCTGTAGTTATTAGGGTCTGTTTTGTCTCCACTTTTAAAGATGGGAGAAATGAGCCCTGTATTCCAGACCTCTGGAAAAACACCTGAACTCAGAATCAAGTTAAAGAGTTTGAGCAATGCATTCTGAAGTTCAGGAGAGCTGTTTTTTAGCATCTCATTTTTTATTTTGTCAGGGCCACAGGATTTATTAGATTTGAGAGATTTCAGCTTTCCACTAAGTTCTTGTTGGGTTATTGGATAATCTAGTGGATTTTGGTTGTTTTTGATGCATGACTCAAGAGCGTTCAATTTTTCAAGGACTTTTAATTGGTTGAGATTATTTAAAGGGTCAGTTTGATGGCTATAGAGGTTCTCGAAATAATCTTTCCAAATTTGACCTTCTTGTATGGCTGGTTCTAGTGGCTTTGTAGTGTTCAAACTGTTCCACATGCTCCAGAACTGGCCCTGATCAATTGTGTTTTCAATCTTTTGAAGCGTGTTGTTATAATAATCCAGTTTCTTCTGTCTCAGTGTGTTTTTGTATTGTTTCAGAAGTTCTGAGTGTTTTAAGCGCAACTCAGTGTTGACTGGATCTTTGTGTTTTTGATTTGAAATGAATCGTAGCTCTTGTCTAATTGTTTTACAGTCATGGTCAAACCATTTTTCAGAAGGTTTTTGTTTAGTGCTTTTTTTGTGTTTACCTGGTGTCATTTTATTTAAATGAGCTTTTTTTGCTATATTTTCAAAAATGTTATTAATATGTTTAATTGCTAAGTCAATTCCCTTCCGATTAATATCAAATGTTGAATTGCTAAACAATGTTATGGAATTGACTATTTCATTTGAGTTTAACACGTTGATATATGTTTCAGCAGTGTTATGAGTCCATCTATATGATGTGTTAAGTTTATATAAACGAATTGGCTTTTTATGTATTTCTCTTGGTTTGATGTTTTCACCCTTAATGGAAACAATGATCTGGCTGTGATCAGACAAGGGTGACTGAGCTTTGATGGTAAATGCATTGAAATAGGAGGGGGTTATATTTGATATGGCATAATCTACAACACTGTTCCCAAGATTTGAGCCATAGGTAAAGTGTCCACAGGAATCTTCTTTGATTCTACCATTCAGGATATAAAGGCCTAAAGTTCGACAAAGGTGAGCTATCTCCTTCCCATGTCTATTAACTCCAGTATCCTGGTTATTTCTTCTAGGTAGGGTATTAAAGAGGTCTTGGGGTTTTTGTGTGAATAGATGTTTATCTCCTGAATTATCAATGTAATCTGGTTCTAAACCAGTTCGAGCATTTAAATCCACATAGTAAAATTTTCCCCTGAGTTTGATATTGATAAATTTCTCCCTGTAAAGTGTGAAATATTTCATCATCGTAGTATGGAGAATCTGATGGAGGAATATAAATTCCACAGATAAAAAGGTCTTTATCCAGAATTCCAAAGTTTTTATCCAATTTTAACCATATGTGATTTTTGCCTTGCTGTACTGGTGATGTAAAAGGGGCAAGATAATTTTTTATCCATATAACTAAACCTCCAGAATCTCTGCCACGATGTATTGAGTTGAGTTTCCATGAGGGTACTATGATTTCAGAGTAACCTGCAGGACACTGAGTGGACACATCTGATCTACACCATGTTTCAGAATTAATATGTCAACATTTGTGACGCTATTGAAATCTGGTTTGTGCTTTTTAATCCAAATGTTCTAGAGCACAAACCCTGAATATTCCAAAAGCTAAGGTTTAACATTTTATATGATCAGAGATTAAAATACTGCTGTTTATCTGAAGGCAAAACCAAGAACCTAATAAATAAAATAAAATAAAATAAAATAAGTAATAGTAACAGTAGAGCAGGTATAACAGTAGTAAAACTGATTCAGTTGAAAATAAATCTTAAATATGAATAATGAATATAATAAACAAATAATAATAAATCACATTTTCTTTTTTACTATTATGTTGTGAGTGTTAATTAATGAGTAAAATTAAATATTCAAAAAAGAAAATAAGTAATAGTAATATTAAAGTATGTATAACAGTAGTAAAACCGGTTAAGGTGAAAATAAATCTTAGTGAATAATTATTTAAATATATAAACAAATAGAATAATAATAATAATCATTGTGTTGTGAATGTTAATTAAACAATTCTAAAGATTATTCATCAGCTGTGGTTTAAATAGATTTTGTGCGTTTCAGTTTAGCATTTTGTTGCACAGGAGACTTAGTAGTCGTTTAATTTCCCCCACATCACTGGAGGAGAGTTCATGAGCGGATGATGAGGGCGGCCGCTGTCGTGACACTACCTGGGCGTAGGTCGGTGTCTGCTGGGGCGGCCCGGGTGGATGGCGCTGGGGTGGGGCTTCAGTGTGGGGTCGTCTCTCTTGTTTGTCTGTGAGACCATCGTGAAGTTGTAGGTCGTCTCTGGAGGTCTTGTGGTGGTCTTGAGTGAGGTCCAGATGGATCAAAGGTCCAGATGGATCAAACGGCTGCATTCTCATCTGATTTCTTTTTGTTCCTCTATAGCCAGTTGGGAAGCGTCAAAGGGCAACATCCTTGATAGCTTTGGCAAAAATCCTGACTCCATCCTGATTCAGGTGGAGACCGTCATGCAGGTGCCATGGTCTTATAGAACTATGATGGACTAAGTGCACGTTGGGCAGGCAGGAACAGGTGTGACGGACCTCATCATTGATCTGATCAATCACAGAGGGAGGGACGTCGAGCCGTGGGAGCAGAGTGGAGACCAGCACACGTGTAGCGGGGAATGTCTGTGAGGCTTTCTTTGCCATCTCATACATAGCCTTGGCTGTGCCTTCATTTAGACTGTGGAGGTCGTTCGTGCCTGAATGGATGATAATGCACTGCGGACTGCCGAGTTCCTCTTTAGTGAGCAGTTCATGGGCATGTTCTGTGTTTCTGCAGTGGAGCGCTAGAACTCGCTGTCTGGGGAACAGTTTCTCTGGTTCTATGTTTTTCCCAATCGAGTCCATCAGAAGAACCACTGGTGTTCTGTGGGAGAGTGGCTGTGTGTGAGTGAGGTCCTTCACATGGACATTCACTGTGTCTGGAGGTGAAGAGCCGTGTGACGTCACTTCTTGATGGGGTTGTGAATCACGTTCAGTGCTGGAGTTGTTGTTGGGAGATTCACTTTCCTTGTTTTTAAGCTGTAAACACATCACAGTCTGCTCTTCCAGCTTTTCTTTTAACTCTTGGATGTTTCTCTCTAACTTTCTTTCTCTCTGTATTGAGTCCTCTTTCATTTTTGACATTTCAGCCTTAATCTTCTTGTTGATGTTGTGCAAATCCTTTATTTCGGCCTGAAGATTTTTGATAGTAAGTTCATTTGGGCGGCTAAGAATGAGCTGTTTTAATTCTGACAGCTCCAACTCTAGAAGAGCCATTTTCTCAGGGAGACAGCGGAGATAACTGGATGTGTGTGTGTCCTGCTGGATCATCAGTTCATCAAATTGAGCAGGAGGGTAGGGCATCAGTCCATTCTCCTCTTCAGATTCCTCCTCAATAGTGCAAACTGTTTCTTTCTCAACTGTCTGTTTCAAAAGGGGAAATGATTTTTCAAAAACTTGGAGACTAGCTTCATTCCCTTGAATTAAGACCATTCCCAGTGTTGTACAGATTGATGGTTTGGATCTGTGAGGAGTGGTCAGCTGATTCAAAAACACTGATTTGACAACCTTTACAGATTCCCTCTTCTTAGTGTATGGGAAGAAGTTACTAATAGCACTTTTCCAAATGTGTTTCCTCTCTGTATAGAAAATCAGATTTGTCCTCTTTTCTTGAGATGTCATATCAACGTAAAGAGATTCAGGGTGTTCATGTAACAGTGACTGTTTGAACACTTTTCTTTGATCTCCTTTAATGTCGGCAGGATAAATGATCTCCATGGCAACCGTTGAACGCGTCCGTTATTGACAGTTGAGATTTACGGTGCCGGCAGTTGTTAAAAAATAACAAAAAAGTTATATATATATATATATATATTATATATATAAATATACATGGGCGTCGGAAGCAAAAAAATGTGGGTGGGTCCTCCCTCCAAATTTTTTTTTATGCAATTTTATATATATATATATATATATATATATATATATATTAGATAGATAGATGGATAAAATGCCAATCAATCGGTAGTTTATTTTTTTTTTTTAATAGAACAACGACACACAAACCTTTACATTCAATCGCGTTTTTGCTCCCATTTATTTTCACACATTAGTGCATACAAAGTTTAGTCCCCAAGTGCGCACAACGGAGAAATACACGATTACTTTGATTTCGTTAGATAGAAAAGAAGCAGGGCCGTACGCAGGGTTTATATTTACTGAGGTCACAAAATGTATTATGCTAGGGGGTTCGGGGGCATGCTCCCCGAGAAAATTTTGATTTCCTTGGTGTACATATATGCATTTTAAGACGTTTTAAGGCCAACAAATTGGATAACAATAGCTTTAAAACCATGTCAACAAATACATACATGCACGCAGTTTTGAGGCAGCTTTAATCGCATGTTTGTTAATTCCATTACTTAATTTACCTCAGAATAATGATGGCATGCCCGTAGTTCTTTAGTTAAGCTATAATAAAGTAATATGCAGCGCGCGCCGGCGCATTTGCGCGAGCAATTCTTGAGTTCACGCTTCGAGCACAGTAGGCTATCGCCTAACGGCTGATTGGAGCTTTACTGATATAGCCTGACAGCGTCTCATCTGACCGCAGTTCACTGTTGTTCAACTGAAGCTACCTTTTCCGCGCTCGTTTGACTTGCGGCTGGCGCTGAGGCGAAGGTGGAATGCGCGTCTGAAAAGTGTCCCGTTTGTTGTGGTCGTAAAGAGACATTTCTTTATAAACGCAGCGTTTTACTTGGCGATGTTTTAAAACATATTTTTATTTTTGGTATTTTTTATGCTCTGTTGGTGGTTTGTGGAGTAGCATCACCTGGGGGGGATTAGACAAATGCTGAATTAGAGACGGTAAAAGTGAGTGGGTCCAATATCATTGGTCTTAAAAAGTGGGTGGGTCTTGTCCCACCACATACAATGGTTCCGACGCCATGAATATATATATATATAACAAAAATCTTCTTAATGATGTACTGTATTGCCTTGTTTTGATGTCTTTGTCTCGTCTCGTCTTGTGTTTGCGCTGATGATCGCCGTCTGTTGTAAGGCTGCAGCTGTAGCGCCGGCGCTCTCTCTCGGCCGCTGTTACACTGTTACTATAAATCGCAGTTGCGGCTCTTTTAATGAAACGACTGAAAATTATTGCGTCGTTTCTATAGTTTTATATTTCCATAAGTGTTAAACATAGGTTTTGTGAGTTTTTACCTCAATTAACAGCAGTACTTTTGTGAATTAATAGGAGCTCATATCTAGTGCGTCTGTTCAGAACGTCGTCAAGGCAACTTGCTCTTGCTCAACAAAGCTCTCTTGACCGTTCATCCAGTGAGGTATGTCACATAGCTGACAAATGCATTGTTATATTTGTTTAATGATACTGTGTAGAAAGTACTCTGTCTCGAACTCCAATCTGGTCTGTCATCAGTATGCAAATTCACCTCGGAGACCAAACAAAGGGACGTGAAAAACCGCCAAATTTGCAACACTATTATTGGTTGGCGTTATCAAGGAGCCGTTCTTGTCTGTTGTCCTTAAAACAACACCATGACACGCGTCTCCCAGAGTGTTCTCCCGTTTGCCGAAATCATCCGTCGCCCACTCACGCACGGCGACCGCGCTTCCATCGCGCTCAGCCCTCGGGATCACCATTCTTCCAGCGAAACTAACTTTCAAGTCCTCAGTTCGAACCTCCCGCGGAACGGACGAAACCAGCGAACTGCGCCAGCGCTACAACGAAACTGACACGCAAAACCAATGCAAGTATACTGCCGTTTCTCAATCTCAGATAGTGAAATTGTTTTCCGTGCTGGCCTCAAGGACTGATTGTAAGTTTTGCTGCCTCTCTTCGCTCTTTCCTTTTCCCTACTTTCACTTTTGTATATATTTGTACATTCTGTATATAGAAGCAGGGGCGGCGCTAGGGGTGGGCTAAGGGGGCTGGAGCCCCGAATGTTTTCCCAAAAGCCCCGAATCTTTCAGGTTTGAGCTTTCTTAACAGTGCTCTCAAAATATAATTTTTCTCTATTAAAATATGTTAAACAGTTCAATATCGCTTTTCTGCAGTATTCATCATAGGTATCCATACACCGGCAGCGCTTTCTCTTCTCTCCAACAGCGCGTTCACGCACACCGCAGCTGAACACAGACGCGCCTCCTGTCACTCACTCAGAGCAGCGGCAGGCCTCGAGACCCTCGTTCGGTCCGGTTGGATAGGATATAACAGCTGATATTACTTAACTTTAGCACATTTGTCAGCTTAACATTCATTCAGTGTTTCCCAATGACCCTGTGCCGCCGCCACCGTTTCATCATAAACCTAAAATTTAAAACATACAAAGCTTAAATGGTCTCTACGTTGTATTTTACCAACGAACTAAAATCGAAACCGTGATATGGCAGTTTGTGCCTTTATAAAACAGCAAAATCAGCTGGTGATCAAAATAAAAGCTCAAGGATTTATCTTTTAAAAAGAAATTAGTACAAAAGTGTTGTAATTTCCCTATACTGTTGTGTAAAGTTAGTAACTAATAAAATTGTAATTTATTTTAGAGTGCATGTGTTACAATATATGGAAATTGCTGTCATGAATAATTATATAATATTAAAACATTATTATATTATTATTTTATTAATAATTATTTGGCATCCAAAAACAATGTAGACTGAGACTTTATATCCCAACTATAAAGATGTTTGATCCCCCTTTAATGTCCAGGTACAAGTCAATGCTGTTTCTTTGTTCAATGTGCACACTGTATGGGCTTAAGCTTTTAAGTTTTTGAGCTCCAGATTGATGCATTCAAAGTGCACCAGACTGATGCATTTAACCTTAAAATGTACAAAATTTTCTTCCGGGGGGGCATGCCCCCCGACCCCCCTAGAGGAGGTACACCCAACAAACTTTTACAAATTACAGTGCCAAATAATGTACATTTTCTGAACAACAATACTACAACAAAAAGCTCCTTTCATGTCAGTAAAGCTGTTAACAGAAAATTTAAATGTCATTGGACAAATATTGATTTGGGCTAAGCCCCGGATGTTTACAATGTCTGGCTCCGCCCCCTGTATAGAAGTATAACCTCTGTAGTAGTAGTTTGCATATTAAACACATGATTCATGCTCGATTGTTCTGATTGTTCATTCAACCAAAACCCAAGTCCCTTTAACGTTCGATCAATTTTATGCTTTGATGCGGTGATAGGAAGTTATTCTTGTGGCCAAAGAATAAATCCAGTCATAACATAGAGTGAACTAGTTTGCAGGACAAACATAGTTCTCTAAATAATTATTAAAACAGAACTAATCATATAAGGTGATTGAGTACAATTCGTTGTGGTCAATTCACAGTATATGTTTAATTCCCCCTTGGGTCGATTTATGAATCATAATTTATCATAAAGTTTATGATTTCTTATAATTCAAAATTTTAACCCATAAACTGATTAATAACTGTACAGTACCGCTACAATTTCATAGTATTTTTTTTTTTTCTACTCTGAAAGTCAATGGTGCCCCAAAGCGGCCTGGTTACAAACTTCCTTCAAAATATATTCCTTCGTGAACAAAGAAATTAATACAGGTTTGAAACAACTTGAGGAAGAGTGAATGATGACATAATTTTTAATTTTTCCCTTTAATGTCAAAATGAAAGATTTAACTTACATTTCAACAGGTCGCACATGTATGTGAATTAGTCACACATAAAAATATCTGCCAATGAGGGAAGAAAAATACTCTTAATTTAAAGGGACAACAAGATTACTTTTTCTTTTCAGAAAACAAGACTACATATTTTTCTTATAAAAATAAATGTATCTTGATTTAAGAATGTTTAGATATTTTTGCACAAAACATGTTCAAAATATGAATGTCATGTTCTAGTAGAGCTGCATGATTATGACAAAAATCATAATTGCATGGTATGTTATACTAGAACTATATAATTGAAATGTCTTAACCTGTCCAGCAGAAAAATAGCCATCTCCCTTTGGTCACGCCACCTTTCAAAAGCCCTGCCGACATTTATTCGCTTTTTGCACAAGCCCGGTCGCTTTCTCTTTTTTACTGGCTCTCTGCAGTCTGAAGTCTTTTACTTTTTACCACAGTTGTCAGTGATGATTGTCGTTTTGAACTTTCTGGATTTCAAGCCACCATCCCAAGTTTAAATTCATTCCAGCTGCTGTAAGAAGAGGCTACAAATGATGCGCTCAGGAGTATCCACCGCACACGCCATATAGCCTACTAGCCAGGACTCCTTTCTGTTTACTGACGTGACGTAATGACACAAAGACAAACTTCAGCAAACTTGTATTTCCTATGAATTCCTACCAGGTCAATCAGATTATAAAACATTATTGCAAGCTTACTGTTGTGAATCAAGCTAAGGTAAGGAGATTTGAACAGTGATTGGTTATGGCTTTGCTCAATAATTCATTTTGGATCATTTTTAACCAAAAAAGGTTACGGACAGCAGCTTTAAGCAGCTAGGGGTTGAACGACTTTTATTTTTATTTTATTAAAGTCAACATTTATGTAATTAAAGTCGAGTCGATGTCAACTAGTCGATGATGACGTCATTAATGAACAAATAAGCTATTAGAAATGTACAATAATAAATGCACAATGTATTCAAATAGAGCTTGTGTTTAATATGATAGTTTAATCCTTACATCTACTGCAAAAGTGTGTTGTTAGTCTGGAGAGTGTTTAGTCTGTCTCTACCCGCCCCTTACAATCCCTCGTTAAAACTATATGAAGACAGCCAGATGTGCACTAATAATGATGTGCCATACTCCATGTTCACAACAGTTCTTTTGTCTTTGGGTCGTTATATTTCTCACAGATTTCTGCTCGTATTAAATCAGATACAGATAAAGTAGCTCAGTAAAGATTACATTTATATGAACACATTAGAGAGAGTTAATTCTACATTCATCTGATCAATATTGAGAATCCAGATGGTATAATCAATCATGTCTTGTGGAGCGCTCTTGGAGATTGCATTTATTTGTCATTAACTGTTTGATACGGACCATAAATGTTGCCTGGAAAATCCAGCCTCACCACTGTACCAGCGGATGAGTCTAGTCGGCCATTGAATCAATTCGATTTCTAGGGCGGAGCAAATCCGAGCAAACAGGAAGCGGAGTAAACCAATCAGAGAAGGGCGGATATGACGTTAGCAAAGCGACAAGAGAGTCAACAGCGAAAAGTAAATAATTAATGTGTTTTTGGTCATTTAAAACTGAATTCATGGCTGAATAGAACAAACTCTCTGGTCTCCCGTGCGCAGTCTTTGTTGATATTGAAGGGACTTTCGCCGCACTAGAGTGACGCTGTTTGCGTCACTGAAATAAACGAATCTGATTGCACGGTACGTTTTGGAGTTGACTCGAATTGCGATGGAGGGCGGACTGACCAGACTGATACATCTTGTAGATATATATCAGTCTGGCCTTGCCAGGCAACCATAAATGTGGACTTCACATATTTCTGATCCTGTTGCGCCCTCTATAGGCCATGACCAGCGACTAGTTGATGTCATGCTTAAAGCGGCATGGCAGTGTTTTTTCTGAAAAAACACTCAGCAGCTCATCTGATTTCAGATATTAATCTGAATGATAAAGTGATCAGATTATCGCACTCTCAGGAGCTCATTGTATTGTGATTCAGTGTTCAGATCATGTCATCCTACGTTCCTGAGGGCAGAAAACTGGAAACCCACTGTACATGTCTTTATTGTTTTATTTATTTATTTAATATTTCATCTCTTCCAGATTTTCTGGCTGTAATCTCTCAGATCAGCATTGTGAAATTGTGTCTTCAGCTCTACAATCCTCAAACTCTGTCCTGAGAGAGCTGGATCTGAGTTACAATGACCTACAGGACTCTGGTGTCAGCTTCATTTCTGATGGACTGAAGAGTCCAAACTGTCAGCTGCAGATCCTGAGGTATTTAAGAACATATAACGGATAAAGTACAGTCAGACGGTCACAGTGTTAATGTGTGTCTGTAGATGATCTCTGTGTGTGTATGTGTGTGTGTTTCAGCAAATTGGGAGTAGCAGGATCCAAATCATGTGCACTAGAAGAGACATATCCTAAAGGTTTAGAATTCAATATTTCTTCAACTTTGACCAATACAGTCAGGAGCCTCTTCTGTTACAGCTTCCTAAAGTAGCTCAAAGTGCAGCCTTCCCACATGGAAAGAACCTATATAAACATATATGTTTCAATATAGGTTTTGATATAGGTTTTTAATATATGTGACATATATAAAATTGTCAGTTTTCCTATATTATATGTACATATATGTACATATATGCACACATATATATGTACACATATATACATATATGTACGCATATGTACACACACACATATATATATACATATATGTACATCAGGGTTCCTACGCGGTTTGGAAAAGTATGGAAAAGTATGGAATTTGATTTGAGTTTTTTCCAGGTCTGGAAAAGTATGGAAAAAACAAATCAGAGTATGGAAAAATATTTGTGTTTCCAGACTATTACCTCTATTCAGTTTTCTAATTTATTATACCTGCAAACTAGTCACTTTGTGGCGAAATTAGCAGTTTTGAATCAAAATACATCATTTATGTGAATCGTTTAGATCCGAAGAGTTTTTTTTTTTCAGGGTGAGTGACTGTGTGACACAAGATTCTCATAAGAATTGCAAATGGGCTACTTTCCCATAGACGAGTTAGTCACGATCTTTCTTGGCGCTCTGTGGCGTGACAGATCGCTGTAGCGCTTGTGAACCAGCCATCTCTTCGGCTTTACTAGTTACAACACAAAATTATTGAACATCTGAAGGTATGTTGAAAGATACGGTACAACTTACCAAAATCTGTCATGTCACATGCAATCGATTAATCAGCGTTTCAACCGCAGAAAGGCGTCAATAAAACAGCTTGTAAAAATGTCACATTTAGCCTACCTCAGAAAAGCCTTTCGATGTCCAAAAACTCATCATTGAGCTACAAAAATGAACTTTGAGAGGAGCATTTTGCTAAATATATGCTCTATAGGCTATTACATATTCATTGTATTTGTACTTAACATGTGCTTCGATATTGAATACATAAATCTGTTTTATGACAGCCACCATTTAAATGTTTAGGCCTACATAAAAAAAGAGTAGAAAAATAATTGTCACTTTTATTAAAACGTTATTATAAAAACTTCCTTATGTGTAAGTTAGCCTATATGTAAGTAACTTACAATCAATTTAACCTAATATTATAATGATGTACCAGCTGTGGTTCCCTGTATAGTTTACAGCATTAGTTGAGAGATTTTTTTCTTTGAGGAAATTTGCCATGTACTGTACCTGATAGGCCCAAATTAATCAATACTGAATCAAAGGTAATCAAATCAAAATCAAATCACAAGCTTCTGAATCAAAATCGCATTCAATTGTGAAATTTGTCAATGCTCAGCCCCGGTGCCAAAATGTTTTATTTTTTATTTATTTTTTTATTTTTTTTAATTGAAGCAAATGTTGTTTTTTCCATTTATGTTCTTTTCAGAGTGCACCAGAATGCTTCGTTTACATGTTAAAATCACAAAAATCTTCTCCTGGGGGAGGATGCTCCCAGACCCCCCTACAACTATCTACTTTCTACACGTCACCTTTTTCACCTCTCTTCACTTTGCAAATATGTTTATAGAGTTAGGAATTTCTAAAATATTACGGAAACTGTCATACTTCGCTTGTGCTACTCGTACTCGTAGGCTACTCTATAAAAATACTTTGATACAAACAACAATGTCGGACAGAGCAAACACAGAGCAGATGGATAAATCAGAAGGATCTCTATAAAGGAAATGTATCGAATTAATAGACAAATTAAATATTCACGCCTATGTAGCGAGTGGTATGGCCGGAAAGGGAAACAAACTAAGTCATGCCAACTTGTTAAACGGAATATATTAGTACTTGTAGATTTTATCCCCAACAAAAGTCACACAGGTACGTGGTTTTTAAGAAGAGAAGGGCCTAGACATGAATACTAAATACAAAACTTTATTTCAACAATCAAACACTAATTTAAAAATCACTAAAAGACTGTAGAACCGGACTACAAACATGAAGCAGTGACATTTCCTCTCTCTAGATCCATTAATCAGTTCATGGGAGTCAGTGGTTCAATATTAATTTATAAAGCGGCGAGAGAATATTTTTGGTGCGCCAAAAAACATAGAAAAGAAGACCGAGGCTCACCAGTGGCAGAAATCGTTTGGAAGGAGGTCTGGAAATTTGAGTATGGAAAAGTATGGAATTTTAAAATGGAAAATGTGTAGGAACCCTGATGTACATATATGCACACACATATATGTACACATATATATGTGTACTATATAGGTACATATATGCACGTATATATGCACCTATATGTTCACTATAATACTAAAATTAAAATCCATAGCTGCTAGGCAACATAAAATAAGTCCAAAATGTTGAAATGTACATATTTATTTACTCAAGATCAATCAAATAGTACAAAAACAAAAAATATAGTACAAAACAAAATAAGACAAAAAACCTGCTAGGCAACATAAATAAAAGTCCAAAATATAGAAATGTACATTATGAATTTACAAGAACAATCAAATAGTACAAGAACAAAAATAAGACAAAAAAGTGAACAGAAAAAAAAAAAATTATCGTGTTCTAATTACATGTGTGATACCAATTTCACGTGTTCGCACATACATAAGTTCTTGCATAATTTTTTTCGTTAATTCTTAGTTTTTGCCTTGATAATAGAAAATATGTAGCCTGACGTGGTCATACTCAATTCTAGTCAGAATATGAGTCTGATACTGCTCCATTGGGCTTTGATTATGGGGGCATATTTCAACCGATCCAGGAAAGACCTCAATTGGATAGACCTACAACCAATCAGAGCTACAGAGTAAGTGACGCGATGCATCACTTAGTGTTGCGCGACGCATAGTTGACAACAGAACTCAACTGCACACATGCTGGAACTAGTAGAAGATGAGCGTAAACAATCTTCGCCGGTGTTGTAAAAAGAATTTAAGTATACACGGAGTACTTGCCAATTAATGCGCTGTCAATATCTTCTATAACGGACGCGATGGCGGAATCTACACATCTCAGTTCTTCAACAACAGCCATCATTGTTGTAAACTAATTCAACCTAAGCGCTCTTTGATGACGTGGCTGATTACGTTTCTGGTGATAATCTGTCAATCATCGCCCTGACAATGTGATTGGTCCGAACATTTTCTGTTCGGGCATAATTACTCCTCTACGGATCGAGTCCAGACCAAACTTCCCGGCTGGCATCCAGGCTAGAAAATATGAGCTAGGCATCATGTATGACAGTCAAAAATGAGATATGAGCTACAAAATGACCAGATCCTGCCATATATAGAAGACATATCTTGTATGTATAGGGCTTATATGTGGATATGAAGAAGCAATACAGGAGACCTATATTTCCTGTATATGCACATATATGCACCTCAATTTTGCCTATATGTGGCATATATACGCATATATGCGCATATATGCAGCATATAATTACATAATGTGCATTATGCAGCATATAATGTGCAATATACACTGCATATAGGTTTCATATATGCGCATATATCCACATATAGGTTCTTTCCATGTGGGTTGATAGATCGGATTTCCCTTTCCCACGTTCCTCGGCGCGGAGCAGAATGAGCGTTTTCAACTCATTCTTATGGATGTTGAACTTCACTCTCACGAGCCTGAAGATGCTCTGCTTCCATAGGTATGAACCGAATACGCTCGCTCCGTGCCAGTGGACACACACTGCCAGAAACAACCGTATTATGCTTGTTTCCATTTCCTCTCATACACACACACACTCGAACCTTCTATAAAATAATCTTTCATACAGTTCGGAAAAGCTAGAGCGAATTACATGTGTGCCCTTGCGTGGACATTCACGTGGTTCATCATTGCACAGGATATGCACTGTGAGAGAAATGTGCTTGCAGCTTGGGTTCTTGCCCACTGGTCAGCCTATTTTCCTTAAAAATGCTCTACAAGGGCATCATTTATGTTGTTTAGAGTGCTATGGGCTTATATTTTATAAATTTGAAACTCACTGACAGAAGGCTGCTTTCAATTTCCACGTGGGCTTTGTGAAGGGCGCTCATGCAAGTGGCTGTGTGCGACTCGTTAAGTGTTTAAATGTAGCCTACTTGCATCTCAAATGCTTTATATGTTGTGAAATTAATGTAAACACAGTCAGTTAGATATCTTAAGGGATTAAACAGACAGGACAAAAACATCTTATATTTCAAGAGAGATCTGTGCAGTATTATGAATTCAGCTTATTCTTCCACTGATGACGTCAGTAATAATCAAACAACAGTAAAGCTGAGAAAGAGAAAAATCCCTCACAGCTTTTGAATGGAAAATGTTCAGATACTCTTAAATACTGAAAGCACTCTTTGTTTATTGCTTGTAATGTTTTGTTGTTCTCTTTATAGATTAGCCTATATTATATAGACTAGCCTACTTGCTTTTATGTTTTGAAGCTGTTTATAGCCTATATTAAAAATCTTAAAACATTATTTTATTATTTATTATTTTTCATTTTATTTTTTAAGCTAGTAATTATTTAAAAAGCTCTTATAATTACTATGTATTAAAAAAAAAAATGAATAAGAAAAAAAGTGGATCAAGAATCGCTTTGGAATCGGATTGTGACTGCCAGAATCAGAATCGGATCAAATTGTGAAGCGCCTAAAGATTCCCACCCTTAATAAGGGGGATTGTAGGTGAATTTGATTGGATGATTCCACAACTTTTCCTGTAAGACTGGACTTAGCTGGTCATAGGACTTTTCAGCTCACTTTTACCCCCATAAAATGAGTTCCTTGATCGCTGATCACTTCGTAAGGTTGTCCTCAACGACTACAAAGTGACATCAAGAAACTGTCAGCATCAACACTAGTCAGCAGTTCCCAGAGATAGTCCCCATCTCTTCTCAGTCTTGAGGAGATCAAACTCAGATGAAATGTTATACAGTTGACTACTCGATGAAAAAAAAAAAAAATTTTACATGGGGAAAAATCTCCCACTCCTTTCAAAATCCTTTCTTTGGGCCTGTTGCAACAGGAGAAGTTCGATCTAAGTCTGTCAAGAGAAGAAGAGTGAGCTCATTACATGATTTAAAACGCTGAACATTTAAAGTCAAAGGGTTCGCTTCAGCATTAGTGAGGCCACAACAATGAATCGATGAAACTAATCGATTGTTGATTAAGCATGTTCATGCTGCTCAACCACAAAACATGTAAAGCAGACATGGGGAAAAAGAAGCGAGTGTGCTGGAGTTATGTTTGGGACCATTTTACAGTTAGAGTTGCACCTTCATCATGACTGTAAGTTTGCGCATTCACAGCCTTTTGTTTTGTGCAAATGTAAGTTGTAATATTTTGTTTATTTTGTGCAGGCCTATCTATAGGCTATCTGATTTATCTCATATAGGATGCATTTGGTTAAGAATGAACACATGCCTTGATCAGCTTCAGCGTGTGCAGCTCATATAGCAATGCACATCTAATAAAGACTATGATTGGGACTGTCATATTACATAACATCAATGAGAAAACTATTTTAATAAATCATTGTGAATTCATTGGGTTTAAATGCCTTTTTTAAGTGTGTTGTTCCAGGAAGCGTGCGTTCACAACAGCACACATTCTGACAAGCACGCACCTGAGGCGGTTATATTTGATTATTAAATAATTCATTTAAAAAATGATTAATCACATCATCTCATTTTACAATCCTACTAGCCCTTTATTTAGATGAAAATCCCTTGTCATTCTTTGTTGAGGAACATGGTGTTTTGAGTCCAGTTGAGGACAGACATTGAATCAGACCACAATTTTGTTTGCTGAATAAGCAGATCAAGTTCTCCCTGCAACAAATTTGCTAACTGAACCCCGGTGAGGGCAGCACACAATTAAAGATGAGGTATGGAATTTGATTTAGGAGTGCAAATTCTTGATTGTGCCATCACAAAGGAGACTAGAACTTCACTCTCATGGTTTACAATCCTTAGATAGGCTACTGACCCATAAGCTTGTTTAGAGTTCACAAAATACATGCAACTCTCTCCTAATGGAATTACCATCAAGTTCAACAGGACCATATGATCCCCAAAGAGCACAAACAATTAACTTTACTATTTATCTGCTTCATACTTTGGCCCAATTCAATAACAAGCTCCTTCACCTCCAGTAAGAGAGAGTCACAATGTTCAGAATAACTCTCTGCTTGTTCAGTAATAGATCAGGTACTGCTCTAGACTGGGGCTGAGAAAACTGAAGGACTGGTACGAGAAGGCTTCGAACTAGGAAGTGTCCTCTCATAGTCCTCAGATAGACTGGAGGCTTGGTCTGTCTTGAAGACTGTCGACAAGATGAACATGGCATTGGCTAATTGATTGTCTGGTCCATTGGAACACTCAGCTTCAGCTCGAAGGACCATGTAAATGATTCTTTGTATACTGCACAACAGGTCACAACAGGCTGCAGCTGTCAAAGTGGGCGGGGCTTCAGTGACATCAAGAGTCTCATAGGGATTTTCAACATGGTCCGCCTGTGTGTGTCTGTAGATGATCTGACTGTTGTGTGTCTGTAGATGACTGACTGACTGTAGTGTCTGTCTGTAGATGATCCTGACTGTTGTGTGCTGTAGATGTGTCTGTAGATGAGACTGTTGTGTGTCTGTAGATGATCTTACTATGTGTGTGTCATGTAGCATGATCTGACTGTTGTGCTGCTCTGTAGATGATCTGCAATGTTTTGAGTGTTGCTAGATGCATCTGACTGCTGGTGTGTGTAGATGATCTGACTGTTTTGCGTCTGTAGATGATCTGACTGCTGTGCGTGTAGATGATATACTGTGTGTCTGTAGATGATCTGACTGTGGGTGTCTGTGATGATCTGACTGTGTGTGTCTGTAGATGATTGACTGTGTGTCTGTTGATGATCTGACTGTGTTGTGCTGTCTGTGGATGTGGCTATCTGACTGGTGTGGTCTGAGATGATATGACTGTGTGTCTGTAGAGATCTGACTGTGTGTCGTAGATGTCTGTGTGTAGATGATCTGACTGTTGTGTGTCTGTAGATGATCTGAACGGTTGTGTGTTGTAGAGATCTACTGAGAGATCTGTTGTGTCGTAGATGATTGACTGTTTTGTGGTCTGTAGATGATCGTCTGTGTCTTGATGTCTAACTGTGTCTGTGTCTGTAGATGATTCTGCGATCTGACTGTTGTGTGTCTGTAGAGATAGATGATCTACTGTTTTGTGTGTCGTAGATGATCTGTGTCTGTAGATGATCTGACTGTTGTCTGTGTCTGTAGATGATCTGACTGTGTCTGTGTTGTGGATCTGTTGTCTGTGTCTGTAGGTGTCTGGCTGTATGGTGACAGAGGAAGGCTGTGGTTATTGTCTTCAGCTCTGAATTCAAAAACCCCTCACACCTGAGAGAGCTGGACCTGAGCTACAATCACCCAGGACAATCAGGAGTGGAGCTGCTCAACCACAAACTGGAGGATCCAAACTATAAACTGCAGATACTTAAGTATGTCAAACACTAATAATGACTAATAAACTGAACACGTGTGTGAATGATGCAGATCTACGTTAATGTGTGTTGTGTGTAGTGGATCATTATCACATGGAGGAGAGGTTAGTGTACTGTAGGTCTACAAACACACACTGTGATAGAGTTAGACACTCTGAAGGGGATAATACTGGTCTGGCAGTTTCCTTTGACAGGGCTCCGGTCAGAGAGAAGGGCACGGAGAAGTTATTCCAGCGAACTTTAATATGGTAGTTTGGGTACAAGCATTGATGTACAAAGAGGTATATATGTGGGGTGTGTGTATGTGTGTGTGTGGTCTATAAAAGAAACAAAGAATGAAATAATATTAATCACAATGTACAAAGTATAAAAAATATGTACAAAGGTATACAGTAATATCCAATGTAATAATAAACATTGAATCAGAATACTGAAATATAATAATTTGGTCAAATAACCTGAAAGAAGTCATAAACAACTAATATACAGGCATACGAAAGGTTAATGAGGCAAAGTAGGAATACTAAATGGATTTGGTGGTCTTCGATTCCCTCTAGTGGAAGCGGGCGCAACTGCACCCCATTCGCCCAGCACATGAGGGGCGCATGGCCAGGGAGTGTCGAACTACACTCTAGGTGCGTCTGCGACAGAGAGGCTAAACACGAATTAGCAGTAGGACTAAAGGGCATAAGAACTGAAATATAGCACTCGAGAATACAGCTTAAGGCTGAAATAATGTAAAGGAAACAATCTCCAGTCTAACAAGGCTTATAACATGGTCACATGATACCTATTAACTAAAGAAATACACACGGAAGTATCAAACCATGCGTATAATATACTTAACATGAAAACAGGTGAGAGTATACAACATCTAAACAAATCCGATGGCAATATTTGCATCTTAGTGCAGGATGAAACTTTCGATTAGGTTACCCACACGCGAGCCACCATCCCACAGAATGCGGAGTCGGGAATGAGGATGTGATGCGCTCGGAAAGGAAATGACATCACTACAGTTTCAAATAAAATGACAGGAAATAAAAGACTTTCCGACACACACACTCTCTCAAACTCAAACACACACACACACACTGAGGTGGCGACTCTAGACACTTCTTTGTGAAGAACATTATATGTTCTTTAGCCATATAAAAACAGATGTAATGTGCGTGGGTAAAATTTACCCGCATGGTGGTTTTAGGCATACAGTGACCCCCGGTGGTTCTAGTGTTAAAAATCATAATACAGCTATTGTGAATTTACAAAGGCTGTGAATTAATTAAATAAATGTTTGTGCTGCAGGTTAAATATATATGCCCTGTAATTACATGCATGTAGGTTATCTATGTGTGTCTCATACCCCTTTTCCACCAAGGCAGTTTGAGTGCTGGTTCGGAGCCAGAGCCTAGTTTCAGTTCTTTGTCTTTCGACACACAAAGCACCAGCTCCGAACCAAGAAAAGTGGTTCGTAAGTAGCACCAAAACATTGCTGGGCCAGAAGTAAGAACCGCTTGCATCAGGGGCTGGGGGCGGGGTTACCGTGACCAACAAGAAACTTGAGACCGCCATTTCTGAAATAGCAGCTAATCGAGCTAATAGCAGCTCGATTGTGATCTCCGTCTATATACAAATTACGATGAGCCGTGTTTGGATGCCAATGTAGGTTCGCAATGCCATGAGCATCAACAGTAGTGAAACATCCGCGATTGTTGATAGAAGGCTTGTTCGAGATGCATCGGAGCAGCGCGGACAGATTCGGTGGGTGCTGCGGGTCCATGGAAGCGTTTGCAGAGCATACGACTCCTTGTGCTTTTGGATCATTCTCGCGGAGCTTTAATGTCATGCGCCGATCGCTATGCGAGAAGCTGATGCATCTCGAACAAGCTTGGTATGTTTGTGTTTGGTGCTGCAGTGCTAGCTTTGCTGTGAAATATGAGATGTATACAGTGACGTAAGACCTGGCTCTGTGCTGGCTCTCTAGCCCGTGGAAAGGCAAACCGGTTCTTAGAAAGCTCGTCAGTTGAACCAACTCTGAACTGGCACTAGCACTAGCTCTGAACTAGCACCCGGTTCGTGCTGGTGGAAAGGGGGTATCAGAGCAGCTCATTCACAGTAAATGCAGCTTCACATGAACTGTTATCATTTACATGAGTGGTGCGTCTCAAACTCCATCTCTGCATATGCTGTGAGTTTGAATTGCTTTTAACGTTCATCTGGAAAAGCAATGTGCGGTGCATTTAATCAGATTTGTAAGGTAAGTCATCTATAAACCTTAGCAAAAGCAGGAGAATACATTATACAGCATGTTTCGTGATTTCAAAATAAAAGTTTAAGCCCTCTTTTAAGTCCACATGTTCTTGTTCAAGAAATTACAGTGGTTGTAGCATTTCTGTCGTAAAGAAATGGCCAAATATTGAAGATTAATTGGACATTTGAAATAAATGTTGTAAGCCAATATTAAACAAGGATTAGATTGCGCTGTAAAGTGTAAAAACAATCATCAGGCCACTGGCGCCCTCTGCAGGCAATTGTTATACTACAGAAAGAACATCAGTTGTACAATTCAATACATTATGTATTTTGACAGTTTTGTTCAATAAAACCATATGATTACTTGTTTTTCATACTTTACATGAACCAATTATTATTATGTTATTGCTATTATATATTTATTTTAAGTCATATGTGTAAGTGAATGTGTTTTGCTGTGTAAGCACATTTTTACTGATCACGTTAATAGTTCAGCTATATGCGTGACGAGCGCCACCATGTTTGTTTACACCGCAGTCAAGAGAATAGATCTGTTGGATTTACAATACGTGAATTCATCCACTTCTTTCAAAATACATGGATGAATGTAAGTATGCAGTGAATTGGGAAAAGAACAGAGTAAACTTTATAGTTGCTTGCCTGACTCACATTATGTAATATGTGTCTGATATGAATATAACGCGTCGTCTAATTATACTGGGCAGGATTATTATTGCAGCTTCCATAGACATCAGTGTATATTTTACAAACTCTAAATGTATTGTTACTAGTACTTATGTGTATTTAAATATCCAAAACCTCGTGGATAGGGATGGTGTTTATCTGATGTTTCAGATCTGTCAGATATTTCCCAGTGTTAGTGCGCATTTAGTTTCAGTTTTGGTTTCACTTGCTCCGTGTCCAATAAAACAATCCATGTACTCTGTTTTCTGGTCAAATATCTTCCTTTAATCTTGATTGTCAGTTAAATAAAACAAATAAAATGAAAAAAAAAAAAACAAAATATGATCTTAAATCTTCAATATCACAGATGTGGTAAAGAAAACTGTGCGACTCCAATGTATTCCAAAGAGCGCACTACCACCAAAGCTTCACAGTCATGATTCTTAAAGAGCCATTTTAACATATTACATATTTTCAATGTAAAAATACAAAATATTTATCTAAATGGTACACACAAAAAAAGTAAGCTCACAAATGAAGCCAACTCAAACAAAAATATTCAAAAACTGAATCCAATCAAAATTGGCTCCTACACCCAGGTTGTGATCAGGTTTATTCTTTAGATGAGATCAATTATTTTTTGGATGAGACTTAAGGAAAGGTTGCTGACGTGAGGAATTTATTTCCAGATGTAAAGAGATTTTAATGTTGTACATTGTCAAAGGAGGGTAGGAGAAGATAAATCGAGTATGTGAAACACAGAACACACACAGAGGTTAAAAACACACACAGTTGTTTGACTACATTATTATTGAGCTCATCTCATAGACTTTAATTCTTTTTCTATCAGGTTAATGATATATTTTATGCCCCAAACAAACATCACAGAAAAACACTAGATTTACAGAGAAACATGATTTGTCCAGTTTATGAGGCATTTTTAACTAGTTATCAGTGCCGGTCACCACCAGGAGCTCATTTTCTCTCAAAGATGATTTAAGTAGCGTATCACTACATAATGTGAACATAACTGTGCATTCAGCTTTAAAGGAAATGTAATGTTAGTTCAGTACACATCAAAACGTTCTTATATGTGACCAATCACGGAAAGTAGGGACACAAGTCGGTTCTGGAGCATTTTGAGTTATTCGCAGATTCTGAAAGTGTAGTCTCCAGCTTTCCAACGATGTGTAACACATGGAAATCTGATAATATTTAAAGAAGTTATGGCCATTTGAAGGTAGGCACTCAAAAAAGCTCTAAAGCAAGAAAATGGTCTCTAAAGATTGTGCAGTTCTCGCCTGTTCTCACCAGCTGGGAGTGACAATAGGGCTCAATTACATCTCATTTAGATAAGCCATACCCCCTGTAAAGCTCCCCTCTGTAAAGCTGCATGGTTGCATAGCAACGACAGTGTGTGCATTGTCGTTACAATGTGCATTGTAAATGTCAGTAATTTATCTTTTTTGACTTTTATAAAAATGATTTAGAGGCTGAAATATGTGAGTTTTATCTTTTTATAAAACCTTTTTTGTCAAAACTCTATTTGAACTTGTGCATTGTAGATAACATGTTGCAAGACACTCCTTTAAAATCTGGCCATCATTTTTAGTGTTATTATTTTAATGTTTATGTAAACAAAAAGTACATACTGATGCTCATTTTATTTGTTATTTGCTGGTTTTCTACATAAAACTTGGTGAATTGATTTCATTGTGTAGCATTAGGACTTTTTGAGCAAGATTCAGTGATAATCGTGATCATTTTGGTCACTATAGTCCTGGTTTAGGCCGCAGTTAGTGGTTAGACCTGGTTTGAGTCAAAGGATTAAAAAAATCCTGTACATTAAACTCTTCATAAATACTTTTACTTTTGACTTAATAACGCACATTTTACGGCTACGGATACTTTATACTTTTACTTAAGTAGGAATTTAATCTGATACATTTACTATTATGTTAGTAAATCCTTGTTAAGAATATTAAGTAGCACTTTCTCCACCACGGGCTAAAATTAGCATCACATTCAATTCAAGAATGCTAACAGGCAGGTTTACGTGGGCTAAGTCATTCACATCAGTCAATTCAAGCAATTGAAGTGTTATTCAAATTAATAGCAGATGCTAACATTACCATCTAAAAGTACGTTATAGTAATTAAATTAAAACGACAGTCCTGAGCTAGCTAATAACAATAGACACATGAGAAAACGTGTATGTGTTCTTAGAATGAACACACAACGACAAACTTTGATGTTTATGGAAACTCACCCCATAAGAAACAGAAATGTATTCTTGCAGATCTCGTTGCCTCCAATGAAATAAGTCGTTCGGGCACACTTTCTCTTTGTCGGGGTCTTCTTTGTGGATGTAACCGTCTGTTTGCCTCTAAATGTCCAATAATTCTCCACTTTTTTTCCGTAGCTAAAGAATCAGCAGAGCTGGCGCTGCATACTAAGTAGCCACGCTTCCCTTGGAGGGCGGGGGCAATAACAAAAGAAACAAAAGCCGGCCTATCCAGTATGGAAAATACACACAGACAATGACACGCCCCTACTGCGAGATAGAATCTCAGAAAAACAAGCCGATTTCAAACTTAAATGTACGCTTTTAAATATACCAATACTGCTATCTCAAACACGGAGAGGCTTCTTCATGATCTCAACTAACAGATTCTGCAAAAAAATGAAAATCACCAATTTTGAAAAAAAAAAAAAACGCTTCTTTTTCATTTTGCACCAATGTTGTGCTGCCGACTTGTGTCCCTGGTTTCCGTGACGGGTCACATATGTATTTCAGTGGCGGCTGGTCAATAGAGTCCACTCCTGTCTGTCAGCGTGTCTCAAATTCAGTTCTGGGGTGATCGAGAAATCGTCTACAGGAGGCGGGTTTATGTAGTATTTCAGTATAGAGACAGAGCGCATTTAGGCCACACCCACACCGGAGGGAGAACATTGGAGGGGAACATAATCAGCGACAGGTGATGCTAAACAAGCAAAGAAAGAATACATTCATTATTTTTAACCATGTCAAAGAATTATTTTACCTGTCGCCGAATACGTTCCCCTCCAGTGTAGTTCTTATAGTAATATGACCCGTTTTGTTCTGTCTCACTGCCTGTATGCACTTTTGTGTTCTTAAACATTAGTTTTTTTGGGTCGACAGCTTATATATTTGCTGCACACCTCATCAAATAGCAGCTTTTAGACATTGTTCTAATTTTTTGTTATAGGTCTGAAATGACAAAGAGGCAGCCTCACGCTATACAATGTCAATGGAGACGGTTGGATTGTTTTCCCCCCGGTGGGCGTGGTTTTCCGATTATGACACGTGTCACTCTGTCTCTATATTAGGGGTGACCCTGAATAGTCGACGATTCAATGCTTCGATAGGAGGAGCTGATTCGACTACCACCTCAGAGTTGAATCTTCGCAGAGGTGTTATGAAACGAGATATTGGGATGCTCAATATCTGATTTTACATAGACATACCAGTTCTCTCCCAATAGGTTAATATACAGGTTAATATACAGCCTATTATGTTAATGCTGTAAATAAAAAATGTGAAAAGAAAGAAGCTTTTAATAAATATTTTGGACCCACTTTATATTAAGTGGCCTTAACTACTATGTACTTACATTTAAATTATTCATTTGATACAATGCACTTATTGTGTACATACATGTTTTTACATTGTACTTATATTTTAAAAACACCTGCATGTAATTACATCTGCAATTCATTTCTGTAATTACATTTATAATTACACTGTTGACCCATCCCTTAACCCTTACCCCTACCCTTAAACCTACCCATACCACCAAAGCTTTCCCTAACCTTACCCGTATCCCACCTCAATAGCAGCAAAAGTGTTTTGCAACTCAACATGAACCCAATAAGTACACTGTACTTATTTTTTTATGTAAGTACATAGTAGTTAAGGCCACTTAATATAAAGTGGGACCAATATTTTTAATGTGCGTGAATAAATCCAACCACCCCTGTGACAGATTTAAGTTTCACTTCATTGATCCGTGAACGGCAGAGGAGCATCTTGGCAGCAGGGATTAAATCTTTAACAATGTCTGGGATAAGAAAATCTAAAGTGTAGAACTGGATGCACTTTGAAATGGTAAAAGATGATCCAAAAAACATACGATGCAAGTTGTGCCAACAGCTCATGTCCTACTGCTCAACAACGACAAACACTGCGGCACGCTTCTGCCGGCCAACGTTAACGAGCTGACTATAGCTCGCTATTTGAAAATACTCAAACGGACACAGGCAGATCACGTGAAAAACTGGATTTTTCTCTTTCTATCAGTTAGGGTAGGAGTGATTTCAAAACATTTCAGCCGGTTGTAATTTGATTTTTGGATGCTGTGAATGTTTAGCTAAAAAGACTGCCACGCCAGTTTAGCGTTTATTGTCTCTGCAGTTAAAAAGACAAGTTGACAATTCTGGCTATACTTTCGCTATTTTAATCATTTCATTAATTTTAATTTATTTATTGATAACTCTGGGTTATCTAATTAAACGATTTGAATATATGTTCTCCTGCACACAGTTTTGACTTGATTATTTCATTTTTTAAAATTAAGCTATTTTTATTTATTAGAACGGTATATTCTGTTCTAATTCAATTCTGTAAATTAATGTTTGATAAAAAAAATATTATTTTTTTATTAAATTAATTTTCATTTTCATTTCATCGATGTTGCGCTGCAGAATAGTGTTAAAGCTTGCTCGCACAGGCAATTTAGCCAATTTAATTTGATCTGTTGACATATGACATTTACATGTACATTTATTCATTTGGCAGACGCTTTTATCCAAAGCGACTTACAAGTGAGGAATACAACAAGCGAGTTGTCATGACGAGGCAAATAGACAATACAAGTTATAGGCAGTGATCAGAGTATCATGAGCTACAATAGAGAGGGATTAGAGGAAGTGAAAGGATAGGTATAAGAATTTTTTTTTTTTTTTAAGATGAGTTTAAGTGCTCACGAAAGGGATGAGTTTTCAGTCTTTTGAATGTTGCCAGGGATTCTGCATTCCGGATGAAGGCAGGAAGATCATTCCACCAGCAAGGGACAGTGAATGAGGATGTTCTGGAGAGTGATTTCGTGCCTCTCTGTGACGGTACCACGAGTCTTCACTCCTTTAATGAGCGCAGGTTTCTGGTAGGAGTGTAGACTCGTAAGAGTGAGTGGAAGTAGGAGGGTGCTGAGCCAGTGGTAGCTCTGTAAGCAAGCGTCAACGCCTTGAATTTGATGCGAGCAGCAAGTGGTAGCCAGTGTAGAGAGATGAAGAGAGGCGTGACGTGGGCTCTTTTGGGCTCGTTAAAGACGAGACGTGCTGCTGCGTTCTGAATCATTTGTAGAGGCTTGATTGTGCATGATGGCAGTCCAGCCAGAAGAGCATTGCAGTAATCAAGCCTAGAAATGACCAGGGCCTGGACTAGAAGTTGTGTTGCATGTTCTGTTAGAAAGGGCCTGATTTTCCTGATATTGTAAAGTGCAAATCTGCATGACCGAGCTGTCTTTGAAATGTGGTCTTTGAAGGTCAGTTGGTCATCAAGGATTACTCCAAGATTTCTGGCCGAATTTGATGGGGTAATTGAGGATGTGCCTAGCTGGATGCTGAAATCGTGATTTAGAGCCGGATTGGCAGGGAAGACAAGAAGCTCAGTTTTAGCCAGGTTGAGCTGTAGATGATGTTCTTTCATCCATGCTGAGATGTCCGCCAGACAGCTTGAGATTCAAGCAGCTACTGTGGGATCATCTGGTTGGAATGAAAGGAAGAGTTGTGTGTCATCAGCATAGCAATGGTAGGAGAAACCATGTGCCTGAATGATGGGACCAAGTGATGTAGTGTAAATGGAGAAGAGGAGGGGTCCAAGAACTGAACCCTGAGGAACCCCTGTGATCAGTTGATGAGCTTTGGATACCTCCCCTCTCCAGGCAACCCTGAAAGACCTTCCTGTGAGATAGGATTCAAACCAGAGAAGTGGAGTACCTGTGATGCCCAGTGATGAGAGGGTGGACAGAAGGATCTGATGATTCACTGTCTCAAAGGCAGCAGATAGATCGAGCAGAATGAGAACTGATGATTTGGAATTAGCTTTTATACATGAGATGCATATCTATCTGCAGTGTGGCCTTTCTGCAGTTATTTATATATTTTAAGGTTTATTGATCCAAAATATTATTCATGTTCTTCTATATCTTTGAGTGGTGTTCTGTACATCGTGGCTGTGAATGTTTATCCACATTGCCTTTCATCTGTTTAAAAAAAGATAAAATCATTGTCATTGTTACGTCTATGACTTGACAGGCAGTTTGGTCGGTTTATTAGAAAGTTGTTTCTCTGTGCTGTGTGTGAAAGAAAATAAAAGCTGCGGTTATAGGCCTTACTTCATTTTCTGTGTCCCGCTCCATCTCGTGCATGTTCAGCGCGTGAACCTTTCAAAGTCCGTGCGCACTATCTAGTGGATCTAGTGGAAATCTCTTATTTTGAAATAAACTATCACACTGATGACATCACTTGACTTCCTTCTTCCCATTTCCTGAAGATCAATGAAGAAAGGCCAAAGGAAAGTCCACTGTCTCTTTTCAGTTATCAGAAATTTTAATTAGAAAATCATAATTTCATATGAAGCTTTTAGTTGAAGTCACTGGTGTGACCTACTTTATTGTTAGAGAATTTTAAAAACTAGAATACAAATGGATTAAATTACTTGATTTAGTGAATATATCATAATTGACAACATGTGGGTTGACACCTTGGAGCAGCCATTTTGTAAAATGTATTTTTCATGAAAATTGTCACTGGTGTTACCTTTTTATGAAATTGTCACTGGTGTTACTGTTTATAGATAAACTTTATTTAAAGCTATTCATTTAGTTCTTTTGCATAAAATAGCACTAAGATTACATGATTCTAACTTTTTTTTTCTCATTGTTAATCCTCCTTTGGTCAGATATCGCTAAATTAAGGGTATTTGGCTAAATTCAGTGCAGCGACTTTACAGACAGCATATTTTACAGACAGTTTTAAAATGTTGTTTATGATCTTTTACTGACTGCTTTCACTAAGTGTCAATGATAGTCTTTGATTGTATACAAAATGTAAAAATTTAGTCTCATCTACTTAATTCTAGTTGAAGAATAAGGATCTTTGGTCCTATGTTTACGTCACTGGTGATTCATTTTGTCACTGGTGTTACTGTTTTTTGACTGTCACATTAAATAAAATATGTCATATGTGACATGGTAATAATTTTATATTCACTGAATTCTGCTACACTCAAGAATTAAGATTTAAAGGATTGCATCATTACTTGTTTATATTTCAAATATTTTCATTGTTATAGCAAATACATGGTTGTGCAAATGAATTAACATCATTCAATCACACTTTTAACTAACCTGATTAAAATAAATAACACAATCTTCTTATTTTTTGCATTATCATTATTATTCTGTAACTCTGAGTGCATGTGCTAAAAAAAATTGAGAAATAATATTTCATAAACACGTTTAAAAATGCCAGAGAAGTAAAGTAACACAAGTGACAAAAACATGGGTACATGCAGTCTTTAAATAAATGCACAAAAAAATAAAAATTTTATTTGTGTATTCATAAAGTCAAAGTGTAATATAATAATGTGGTCTAAGTTTAAATGTTAGAAAAAGAAATACATTTTAAGACATCTTGTCATACCAAAAGTGGACTTTTCTGTAGAATGACCCTTTTTCTCTATAGAAATTGAGATCAGGATTCTTTCACACAATTCTAATTTAACCAAATTATTTAAAAAAAGAAATGTAATTAAATTATGTTAAAAAATACTGCTTTTAAGTGCTTTTAAGTAACAAAAATAGTCTCCTTTCCTTATTTTAGACCCCTTAAAATGAATAAATTAAAAGCTGTAAGTGTAATGGGTAGTGTTCATATATTCATCACACATTAGCAGACATTAATATTGAGAGTTGATACAGTCATAGTTCTGTTAAATATACAATATACAAAGAAAATATACAAAAAAAAATATACAAAGTCATTTTAGTCTAACATTATTAATTGTTTTAAAATAATTTTAGTATAACATTATGAAGTAATTTTAGTTAAACATTATAAATTTATTGTTTTATTTTGTAATGTTTATAATAGAGCCGTTAGTCTGAGATCGATTCTTTATTATAGTGAAGTTTAGAGTTGATCCGTTAATCTGAGTTCGATTGCTCATGTCACGCTCTCTCACACGGTATCGCGAGAGTTTCTCCGTGCGGGCGAATGTTATCAGGTGAGATCACGAGAGTTGGCTCATACGAGTAAACGCCATCACTGAGAAAATCACTCATCTCTTGTGATTATTCTCCCTGTTTATTCTCAGGCGTAACATAAGCGTAAGCTGTTGAACACAAACAATGGAATGTTCACATTAATAAATAAAATTAATTAATAAATAGCACCTGTGCTTTAAGGTGGCGGCTGGTATTTGTAGGTGTCTCCTGTCCTTCATGGCTGACTCGATTGCTTGTGTTTGGACCTCTTGCCTGTTTTTGGATTACTCTTCTAATAAACTAGTGCATGTGGATCCTCAGTCTTTGAGTCTCGGAGCAGTTAGTGACATGAACAATCATTTTATAAAATCTAAACATTTAGTGAAGAAACATTAATAAAAGTGTATCAGTGTAGCACTAAATCTGGTCAAATGTTGTAAAATAGCCTACATTCATGAAAACCAAGTAAATATATTTATATATAAACCAATACCAGTAAATATTTCTTGTAGCGTCTGGATAGATCCGGCATAGTCAATCAACTTTGGAATTTTCAGAACACTTTTAGCCTCCTGAACTCTGCCTGTAACTCACGAATCGGCTCCACCGGTCTCAATGTGATTGTGGCTTTGGCATCTTTAGGGACCCGCTGAGCTTAAACAGAGCATCCAATTTCCTTGCTCTTGGGACATTAAAGGCCCCTCAGGGGGGCTACGGGCCAGATCACATTCCAACACACACCACACACACAAAAACACAAAAATACATTATTGACTGTATGTGTAAAATGTAATTATGCCAAAAGGTACCCATCATGTATACAAGTGCATGTATGTTTCCTAGTGTTTAGGTTTAGGTTAAATAATTGTAGGTGTGTTAGTTTTAATGAGGGAATTTGTCTGTAAACCATAACTTCTTTTATATGCCTTTCTGATCTGTCGAGTTTGATCTTGTTTTAAAGCTCTGGCTACCGCTCATTCACTCAGATATGTCACATAACTGACAAATGCATTGTTATATTTGTTTAATGATAATGTGAAGAAAGTACTCCATCTTGAAATCCGATCTGATAGTCATCAGTTATGCAAATTCAGCTAGGAGACCAGACAAAGGAAAAGCTTGCCGCCAACTTTGCACCAATGTCATTGGCTATTCCACCTCAAGAAGGTGTGTCGGCTTATCTGTCATAAAAGAGTAACACCAGAATTCTCCTGTGTGTTCTCCCGATTGCCCTGAATCATCCATCGCCCACTCACGCACGTCCCTCCCGGACGTCACGGCGACCGCGCTGCCATCGCGCTCATCCTTCGGGACCACCATCTTCCAGCGAAACTAACTTTCAAGTCCTCAGTTCAAACCTCCCGCGGAACGGAAGAAGCCAACAAACTGCACCAGCGCTAAACCGAAACTCGACACGCAAAACCAATGCAAGTATACTGCCGTTTCTCAATCTTAGATAATGAAACTGATTTCTGTCCTGGCCTCAAGGACTGTTTGTAAGTTTTGCTACTTGCCTTCTTTCTTTCCTTTCCTACTTTCACTCTTGTATATATGTGTATATTCTCGTGTATATATATTTAGACACATAATCTCTGTATTAGTAGTTTTCATTTCGTATATTAAATACATTATTCATGCTCGATTGTTCTCTTTGTTCGTTCAACAAAAACCAAGTCACTTTTACGTTTTCAATCACTTTATGCTTTGATGCTATGATAGGAATTTATTCTTGTGGCGAAAGAATAATCCGTTTATAATATTCTAGGAGGAGCTAGGTTTGCTGGACAAACATAGTTTCCCTAAATAATTATTAAACAAGAACTATTGATTATAATTCGTTGTAATTAATTCACAACATATGTTTAATTCCCCCTTGGGTTGATATATGTGTCATAATTGATCATAAACCTTTATGATTTATTATAATTCATATATATAACCCATAAATTGATTAATAACTGTACAAACCGCTACATTCTTTACCAATTTCAATACCATAGTAAAATTGTAACTAATTGTAATTTTTTTAATAGCTTTTAAATGTGACTGAAAGTAAAAAGTTAAATAAGTTTTTTTATTATTGCTGTTAATAATTAAGTTAATAATGCATTAAAACATTAGCATGTAGCCTTTAAATATTGTTCAATAAAGTAAAGATTGATCAAGATCAAATGAAAAGTTAGTAATAAATGAGAAAGAAAGAAACAGAACAAGTGTCAGGTCTGTTTTAAAGGTGCCCTAGATTCAAAATTTGAATTACCTCGGCATAGTTAAATAACAAGAGTTCAGTACATGGAAATGACATACAGTGAGTCTCAAACTCCATTGTTTCCTCCTTCTTATAAATCTCATTTGTTTAAAAGACTTCCGGAAAACACGCGGATCTCAACATAACACCGACTGTTACGAAACAGTCGGGATCATTAATATGTCCGCCCCCAATATTTGCATATGCCAGCCCATGTTCCCAACATTATGAAAGGCATTACACAAGGGCAGCCAGTAACGTCTGGATGTGCACAGCAGAATCAACAGACTAGGTAAGCAAGCAAGAACAACAGCGAAAATGGCAGATGGAGCATAATAACTGACATGATCCATGATATCATGATATTTTAGTGATATTTGTAAACTGTCTTTCTAAATGTTTCATTAGCATGTTGCTAATGTACTGTTAAATGTGGTTAAAGTTACCATCGTTTCTTACTGTATTCGCGGAGACAAGACTGTCGTTATTTTCATTTTTAAGCACTTGCAGTCTGTATAATTCATAAACACAACTTCATTCTTTATAAATCTCTCCAACAGTGTAGCGTTAGCCCATTAGCCACGGAGCACAGCCTCAAACTCATAGAGAATCAAATATAAACATCAAAATAAATACTTTACTCACATAATTCGAAGCATGCATACAGCATGCATGACGAACATCTTGTAAAGATCCATTTGAGGGTTATATTAGCTGTGTGAACTTTGTAAAAGTGCTGTAATATAATCGAGAGCTCGTGTGGCAGGGAGCATGCAATTTAAAGGGGCGGCGCCGAGTGTAAATCAGTGCATTGTTAATGATGCCCCAAAATAGGCTGTTAAAAAAATTTATTAAAAGAAATCTATGGGGTATTTTGAGCTGAAACTTCACAGACACATTCAGGGGACACCTTAGACTTATATTACATCTTGTGAAAAAGCATTCTTGGGCACCTTTAAACTTTAAGTCTTAATGCACAGATCTGTTTATATCATATCAGTTTTTGTCCGTCTGTTGCTCTGCTTATTATCACAATGTCAATCATCACAGTTTCAGATTCAGTTCAATACGGCTGTAACTCCTGAAACTCAACTGTGTGATCTTAGCAGCATGAACAATAAAACTGTCACTCAAATTCTGAATGTGTTTCTTTGTAATCAATGAATATGATTTGACTTCAGTTCTGCCTCTGGGGAGGCTACAGCATTCTTTCCCTGGCGAGCGAGAAACTCTACAAAAGCCTCAAAGGTCAGGTGGTCCAGCCCTCTCATTCTCCATCAGTTGAGGGGCTCATCAAGGGCATAATTAAATACGTCCTTGAGAGAGCCACATCATTAAACCCCAGTCCCTCTGCAAAACTGCTGAATTCCAGTGCAAACCTCCTCAAATCATTCCCCCGTTGATGGAGGGAGCTCAAAGCCTTGAACTGGAGAATGTTGTCATAGAGAGGGCTGGGGCCTCATTTATAAACGTTGCGTACGCACAAAAGAAGGCGTACGCCACTCTCTACGCAATAATTGATATTTATAAAAAGCAAACTTGACGGGAAAATGTGCGGTCCTTCACGCAAGCTCTGACCCAGGCGTACGCACAAAAACGGGTGAAATGAGAAATGGCGACACCGTCGGCAGATGGAAGAAACACGTGAAAGTGAAAGTGAAAATGACAATACTGCCTCTCATAATAAATAACATGAAGACTTCACAAAGCAAGTCTTACAATTAACAGCCTACACGAACACCCGTTTGATCGATCAGCAGTGAAACAAACAAAAAAAATCAAACGAAAATTACAACAGAAATTCAAATGAACACATATTTGCAAAAGAAAAGTGAAATATGTTCTGCAATACTGGCATGTTGTGCAATTCATCCTCATAAATAATATAGTTAACAGAACGAAATAATGTACAAAACTGATATTCTCGTCAATGTGTCCGTCTGGCGGAGCAGATATAGTTGCAATTAGATAGACAGATAGATAGATAATTAAGGAGATATATAGATAGATAGATAGATAGATGGATAGATAAATAGATAGATGTATTAATTGTCCACTGGGGAAAGTTTTCATAGTAAAACATTTCTTCATAAGCTACGGAATTATGGTATTCATGCATATGCCTTTAGTTTGTTTTATTTTGATAAAACAATGTATGGCGTATGTCTCAACCATTCAGAAAGCAACAAGAAATTACATTTGCGCTGAACAATTTCCCATTTCCACGTCGATTATTACCGACATCTGTAGCTTGTCAGATGCAATTAAATGGATGGAAATAAAATGCCCCATCACAATGCGTAATGACGCACAATGGCTGATCTTGCGCTCTTAGAAGATGTGGCAAATGGAAGAATTCGGAGTGAACGCATCTTTAGACAGCAAGAAGACTTGCTGGCAAACGAGGACGAGTGGCTTATGAGCCGGTTCCGACTTCCTCGAGCCGTCCTGTTGGACCTCTGCGGGCTTTTGGGCCTGGCGTTACAGAGGAGCACTCGGAGGAACCACGCCGTGCCAGTCCCACTTCAAGTCCTAACAACACTAGGATTCCTGGCGACTGGCACTTTTCAGAGGGAATTGGCTGACAGGTCAGGAATATCTCAGCCGACCCTTAGCCGGGTAATGCCAGACGTGTTAAAAGGCATAATAGCTTCGTCCCATGATTCCATAAAGTTTCCATACACGGCGGGTGAACAGGCAAACAAGAAAGCTCAATTTGCAGCTATGTATGGTTTCCCAAATGTCATCGGTGCTATTGACTGCACTCATGTTGCCATAAGGGCACCGAACGTTAATGAAAATACTTTCATTAATCGAAAGCATTTTCATTCAATCAATGTCCAAATTATTTGTGATGCAGACATGTTGCTCACTAATGTAGTAGCTCGTGGCCTGGGTCAACCCATGACTCATTTATTTTAAGACACAGCAGTGTTGGACGCAGACTCGAGGCTGGTGCTATACGTGATGGCTGGCTTCTAGGTACGTTTGATTATAGACATTCACATTTTAATGTACTTCAATGTCTTAACCCTTTCACTATCCTTGCAGGGGACAGTGGATATCCCCTCAAACAGTGGCTGCTTACGCCTTTCCTCAACCCACATAGTGCAGAGGAAAGGCACTACAACATGTGCCACAGCCGAGCTCGCGCTATAGTGGAGCGCACCATCGGCCTGTTTAAGGGCAGATGGCGCTGCCTCGACTGCACTGGAGGGAGGTTATTGTACACGCCTGAAAAGGTGTGCCAAATCGTGCTGGCATGTGCTGTGCTACACAATGTGGCACAGCTTAAAAACGTGCCTCTACCCCCTGGGCCGATTGCTGTGTTGGCCCCGACCCTGAACCCCATCCCCACGCATTTGAGCCAAATGCTGCTGCTGTGCGCCAGCGTTTGGAAGTGATGCGTCGCTTGTAAAGAACAACAAAAGGTGTGGAAAATATTATTTATTCAAGAATTCCCTCATCGTGCAGTTTATTTCAGTCAGGGCAGTCTTGATTTCGCCCAACTCCTTGGCCACCTCTCTGATTGAACTAATGACTTCCCTCTGCATTTCAAGGACTGCATCGGTGAGGACACGTCCACTGCTGGAGGGTTGAGAGCCGCGTGCCGTGGAGACGCTGGGTCCAGACGGCTGCTCAGCTGCAGCATCGTAACCACTGGCCCCGCTGGAACACCCAGCAACTGAAATAAAATTGTTCTATATTAATAAACTGTAATTGTGTAGCCTGCATACATGTGACTTGACTGCATTCATTTTACTTATTTCTCTTACCTGTGTCACCCGGTGCATCTGGCGCGTCAGTGTCCCCCTCCGCCTCAGTCACCACTCCACTTAATAGGGATTCCCCAATAATTGCCGCCAGTCTCTCATCAAGAGGGGTCAGCTCCGGTGTCCCCTTTCCCCCACCCGTGGCAGACACACTCTGGCGATGGAGCGCTAGACGTTTTTTTGCCTCGACTTTGATGTCCGACCATTTCTTTTTTATTTCGGCCACGGTCCGAGGTTGTGAGGCTACAGCATTTACGGCGTCTGCCACCGTTTGCCACTCAAGTGCCTTTTTGGCATTAGTAATGCCCACACTGTGCCCTCCAAACAACATTTTTCTCCTCTTTTCCACCTCGCCAACGATAACTTCTACTTCACATTGAGTGAAGTTACGTTTTTTTGATTTCCTCTCTGTGTTTGCCATGATTTCGCAATCAATGAATATTAACTTGTGGGCGTTTCACGGACTATTTATGGGCGTGTCATGAAGCCGCAAAAGCTGCGCTACATTTAGAATTGATTGTGATTTATTAAGGGAAAAATCCGTAGGATGTGCGTGCGCACGGTTTTATAAATCCGAATATTTCTGTGCGTACGCACGTCCTATGTTTCATCCGTACGCCACTTCTGACGCAAATCCTACGCAAAGTTTTATAAATGAGGCCCCTGGAGAGGGTGGAAGCTGATGGATGACACAAGCCCTTCTTCTGCTGAGTCCTCATAATGGCTGGTTTGTTCTGTCAGGGTTTGGTGAGGAAGGAGCGAGAACTGCAGAGAAGAGAGGGTTTTATTAATAAAAAATAAAACAACAAAAACTACCCTGAGGGGGAAAACTGGCTTGGCTTGGCTTAAGAAAACACGAGAAAATATACGACGACGAACCAGCACAGGACTGCAAACATAAGAAGAATAAATAGGAGAGCAAACAAGGCAGGTAATGAGGGAGGACAGGTGGGGCAAATGAAACAATAATCAGGTAACAAGATGGGCGGGGTCAAGACAATAGACCTGAGAGCACATTGCACAAAGAAACACATGACAAGCCATGTGCTCACACCAAACATAACAAAAACAAGCACATGGCCAATGAAGACAAATCACAAGCCATGTGCTTACACAAAACAAGACATGAACACGAAACTATGAGAGAACCCATAAGCTGCGTGTTCACACAAAACAAGACAACATGAGAGCACACAGCCAGTGAAACACAGACTGCGTGCTACACAACACAAGACAAAAACACCACACGAAAGCACGCGGCAGGTGGAAACCAACCGCGTGCTACACAAAACATGACAGTACAAGACAAACAAACAACACTTAACAAAACATGAGACAAGAATGCACGGCAGGTGAAAGTACACACAAACCGTGCGCTCACAATAAAGACAGGACAGGGAGCGCGAGTGTCCGAATCCCCACACAAAACCAAACTAGACATGAGTGCCGGGATCCGAACGCCATGCTCCCAACATGAAATAAGGCGTGCAGTCAAGAGAGCACACGGCTCGAGAACACTCAAGACCGTATGCTCACACAAAAACAGGACAAAAACAGGAGTGTCAGAGCTCTGTCACAAAACCTAGAAATAAACTAGACAGAAATGACAGAACCCTGACACACATATCTTCAATGTTGTTGTTCTTGATGTTTCTCTCTTCTTGTGTTCAGATGCCTGTGATCTCACACTGGATCCAAACACAGCACACACTCGACTCGTTCTGTCTGATGGGAACAGGAAGGTGACGAATGTGTATGAGGATCAGCTGCATTCTGATCATCCAGAGAGATTTAATGTGTATCATCAGGTTCTGTGTAGAGAGAGACTGACTGAACGCTGTTACTGGGAGGCTGAATGGAGCGGAGATAGTGCTGAAATATCAGTGACATATGAAGGAATCAGCAGGAAAGGATGGATTAAAGACTGTGTGTTTGGAAGGAATAACAAATCCTGGAGTCTGTACTGCTGTAATGGAGGATTCAGTGTCTCTCACCATAATAAACAGCACTGATATATCTGCTGTCCGTTCATCCTCTAAAAGAGTAGGAGTGTATGTGGATGTGTCGGCCGACACTCTGTCCTTCTACAGCGTCTCTGACACACACACACTCACACACATACACACATTCAACACCACATTCACTGAACCCCTCTGTGCTGGATTTAGGGTTTATTCCTCAGTGTCTCTGTGTGATATTAAAGGATAGAGTCACTCTGTAAATCCTCTTTCTGATCTTCACACACTCATCAAATCTCACTTCATCACATTTGTATTAATTCATTTTTAATTAATGTTTTTCATTGTCATCTAGAAGTTACACATCTAGATCAGACACACACACTGTTCTGAATCTGGAATAAAGTTGCTTTAATATTCATATTGTAAATTGTTCATAAGATTGAATAAAAGTACATTTGAGACTCATTTAATCCTGAACTGGTTTGTGAATGACTGATGTGAACTGATGACAGTATGAATGATCATGAATGTGATTCAGATCAGCAGAATGAAGAAATCCTGTCGTCTCCTGATAGTGTGAAGAAGAGAGAGAGAGAGAGATAAAAGTGAAAGTGCAGAAAGAGCTGTTTAACGTTCAAACTGAGCTGAAAATGAGCATATTTCCAAAGGATTAATGGACACTGTGTTGATCCACTGCGTCCGTTGGGATTTGACAGAAATTATGATAGTTGATGGCTGATTTCAACATCTATTTCAGCATCACTAACAGTAGTTTAGTACAATAGCAGAGCTGCTCTATTTCTCCTCAATAATAATAGCTCTGAACTCTTTTAACCCTTTAAAGGGATAGTTCACCCAAAAATGAAAATTTGATGTTTATCTGCTTACCCCCAGTGCATCCAAGATGTAGATGTCTTTGTTTCTTCAGTAGAACACAAATGATGATTTTTAACTCCAACCGCTGCCGTCTGTCAGTGGTATAATGCAAGTCAGCGGGAACTTGGATTATAAGAGTAAATAAAACACGACAGACAAATCCAAATTAAACCCTGCAGCTCGTGACGACACATTGATGTCCTAAGACACGAAACGATCGGTTTGTGCGAGAAACCGAACAGTATTTATATCATTTTTTACCTCTAATACACCATGTCCAACTGTGTTCATCACTCGATTTGTGATGTCTGATCGCGCTCTGACAACAAAAGTGATGTCTCGTGCATATACTTCAATGAGTGCTAGACATCACTGCCGCTGTCAGAGCGCGATCAGACCTCACTCAGATGTTTCTGGTCGAAATGTATAACCAAACAACAGTCCAAGGGAAAAAAACAGTCTGCACAAATGCACATTTCAAATTGATTACATTAACAACATCAGAACATGTAAACAATTCCTTGAAAAAGAGATCACATGTATTTTAACTCATTTTTTTTCCTTTTCCTCTCCCATATGAAAATATAAAGTTTATGAAACAAACCTGCTTTTAACCATTTTTTTTCCAATTTGAGAGCTAGAACTGCACATCTACATAAATCAGTTTAACACAGTTACATTTTTAAACATTCGCCAGTTCACTCAACTTGTGGGAAAAACCCATAGACTGTAAAAAAAATATGGACGTAGTGTGCGTGACGTCACCCATAGCGATCTGAACAGCAGTTTTGAAGTGAAAATGAGGCTGCTGCCATCTTAGCAGCACGTGACCGCGCGTCACTCCCGAATAAATGAAAATGGGCAAAGAGGCGGGACGTAGTAGTAGCCCATGTGACTGGTTGCTGAAACTACGCCCGCCTAGCTCGACATGACCATGTTAGCAGGAGCTTATCTTACTATCTAAAATATTAATAAAGATAACAAGCTATATCATTACAAAGTTCTAAAGGTTTACTGTCAATCTACGGTGTTTTTATTTTAATTACTTTATAAGATATCGATGCTCCAACACCAGTAATTAATTTGTGTCGGGTGTCAAATAACAACAAAAAATCAAACAAAACTTCAAACCTTTAGCCTACAACATACAAACTGCCGCAAATCAAACTGAAAGTAAGTCGCAGGCGCTCAAAACACAATCATCTTCATTAAAAGTAACGAGACTAAATGATCTTACCGTTGCCGTGCTCTTTCTAATTGCGGTCTTGATTTTGAAATTAGCTGATGATCAATAAAATGCAGCTCATATTTGTTGCTTTTGGTGACGTGAACTCCATGAAATCTGAATATAGCCCAGGAACTGAAATATTGGATATATTTTGCGGAAATGCATTTATGTGGCCAAGTGTAAATGCAGTTGTTTTTATAAATCAGATAGCTATCCGATCAGAGAAAATGCATGAAGTGACCAGGTGTAATGTTCGTTCTCTCCACTTTAGCCCTGATGCTGCCTTTGATTATTTTTCATCTGTATCCTTTGGGGCAACAGTAATCTAGCAACACATAGGAAGTCTTAATATCCGCAGGGTTCCTTTTAAAACCCGATCAGCCTTTTCAATTTGAGCCAGAGCACAAAATTAGTGAGGATGAAAACATCAAATGGATCTTTACAAACTGTTTGTGATGCAGCATATCAGGGGCCTCATTTATAAAACTTTGCGTAGATTTCATCCTAAAAGTGTACGTACACGCAAAAGCTAAATTCTGCGTACGCACAAAAAAAATCAGATTTATAAAATCATGCGTACGCCAGAACCTGTGCACAAATCCTTTTATAAATCCCAGTCAGCGGAAGACACTGCATACGTGCATCTCCACCCTGTCTCCTCCCCGAAATCACCATATATGGAGCTTATGACGCCTAGTTTTACTATCCATAACCTCATCTGCATATTATTTCCACACTTTCCCATCAACGTGACACCATGGTTAACACCATCAAAGCTACAAGACATTGCAAAACATTAGATATGGACTATATACATTTGTGCAATACACTACATTGATAAAAATCATCCAATATTCTCTTTATGTTTTAGAATAAATATATCAAAATATCCATAAAAACAAAATTGTATAAAATACTTAAGATAAAGCTTTTAGAATAGAGCTGATTCATTAATTTCCACTGGCCAAATAGTATTTTACTAGTTTTAAACTATTTTAATCAAATTTATGCAGTTTTACTGATAAGGTGAATATATCTTTTAGGAAGTTTATAGGGTATTTTTAGTGGAAACAGATCAGCCTACTTATTTATTGCAGTGTTAATATACAATTGTCTGACTCGGCGCATCACTGAAAAAGCAAACGTGCAAATCTTACCATTTTCCTCAAATTATATCCTTCAAATACAGTGGTAATTGTTTGAAGATCCTTCACACGACATCAGCACCCCCGTGCAGCTGTGGTTATACAGTAAGATATTATCTTTGGACCCCAGCCAGCAATGACATGTGGGGCCCAGATGAGGGCTTCATGGGCGGCAAATGTGGGCCCCATTATGGGCTTGCACCCGGGATCCACATTGGGGCAAGCCGTGGAAGCCCAGACGTACTAAAAGTGGGACCTGTAAGGGTACTGCATGGGTCTTAATTGGGCAATTCATGTCAGACCCATTTGGGCCCCACCTGCCCAAAGGGGTCCAAAGTGGGCTTTGCAACATGGCTACACAGATGGGCTTTAAATGGGATCTGTAAGAGTCTTATGTGGGTCCTAACTGGGCAATTCATGCCAAACCCATTTGGGCCCCACCTGCCCAAAGGGGTTTAAAGTGGGCTTGCACCCGGGATCCACATGGGGGCCAGCCGTGGATGCCCAGGTGGGTTTTAAGTGGGATCTGTAAGGGTCTTATGTGGGTCTTAACCGGGCAATTCATGACAGACCCATTTGGGGCCCACCAGTCTGAAGAGGTTTAAAGTGGGCTTGCACCCGGGATCCACATGGGGGCCAGCCGTGGATGCCCATGTGGTTTTAAGTGGGATCTGTAAGGGTCTTATGTGGGTCTTAACCGGGCAATTCATGACTGACCCATTTGGCCCCACCTGCCCAAAGGGGTTTAAAGTGGGTTTGCACCCGGGATCCACATGGGGGCCAGCCATGGATGCCCAGGTGGGTTTTAAGTGGGATCTGTAAGGGTCTTATGTGGGTCTTAACCGGGCAATTTGTGTCAGACCCATTTGGGCCCCACCTGCCTAAAGGGGTTTAAAGTGGGTTTGCACCAGGATTCAACCGTGAATGCCTATATGGGCTTAAAGTGGGCTCTGTAAGGATCTTATGTTGGTCCTAACTGGGCAATTCATGCAAGGTAAGCCCAACCATTAATTAAGGAAACAATCTAAGAAAAATTAAAAATGAAGAATGAATGTAAGTACAAGATAAATACAAGACACTTGATGCTTTGAACTGCAAGAAATATATTAAATTGAACAACAAAAATTATCTTTAAAAAACAATGTCACAACATACGGTAAACTAAAAAATATATTTTAAAAAAATCTCTGAAAAAAAACCCTCCAAAAATACAATACAAAATACACTCATTATATAATACATTGAACAACAAACATAATCTTTAACAATTAAAATTTTACAACGTACCGGTAAATAAAAAAAAAATATATTTTTTAAAAATGTCTGAAAAAAAGAAAACAAAACATCTCTCCAAAAAATACATCCAAAACAGTCATGGCGTTTGTGTTGTCGATGTTCTTTTTTACCCATAGATATATGAGCAATATCACACGAGTAGCCGTGCGATATGGCTGTATATCAGCACGCTGTGATTCGTCCGTAGGTAATCACTGCGTGCTGATATACAGCCACATCGCACGGCTACGAGTGTGATATTGCGTTTATACAACAGTTCGACGGCACGACTTCGGTAAAGTTGGTTTTATATTCGCACATTCGGACTTATGATAAATTCAAACTTTCCAATAAATGTGCAATAAATTAACCCATACGGTAAAAAAATATATTTTCAAATATATTTTTAAAATATTTCAAAATATACAAAAAAATGGCCAAAAATATATTCGCTATAATATATTTTCACATATAATATATTTCTAAAATATATTTTTTGGCCATTTTTTGTATATTTTTAAAAATATATTTTCAAATATATTTATATAAATATATTTTCCTAAAATGTATTTTTTGGCCATTTTTTGTATATTTTTTAAAAATATATTTTCAAAATATATTTTACAAAAGCATTTAAAAATATATTTTGCCCTACATATATTTCAACCCAAGAAAATACATTCACATGTCACATTTGAAAACATTTTATTTTGTGTCTATAACACGTGAACATTTGAATAAAAATCAGCAAGGAACATACTTTACAATGTTCAAAAAATTACAATATTCAAACAAATATTACTTTTTGCTTTCAAGAAGTCTCAGTTTCCCCACGTCAAATCCTCAAAGCCTCTTTGGACACATTTGGAAATCTCTTCTTGACTGTGAGACAAAAATCAGTTATTTTTTAACTTAATGTTTCTAGTAAATTTTCCTTTCACTAAGTATAACTTACCGTATATGGCTGCCATGGTTTCCTCATCAAAGGCACTTCTTCTCTGTCTCTACCACTGTACTCATACAAAGACAAAACACAATTACTGAACATCATACAGGTACAGAGGGCATGCACTTTGTCCTCTAACTAGTTTTGGATTTCCTGATATTTTTGTTTACACTGGAACTAAAACAATTACAGGTATACTGGATTTTAAAGATATTTAATGGGCATATTTTTAGACAGTACAGTAAAGAAACTGATGATTGAGAAAAGAAAGTGTAAATCATCAATCATCAAGAAATTGATGATTGATGATTTACACTTCTGCATTGCATTTTCACTTTTACAAAAGGGATAGTGGAATCACAAAGTCACTCAGTTAAGCTAACTTAACAAAGGGATACTTACCCTCATGCTGTTCCAGTTGATTATGACATTCTCTTTTCTGTGGAATACCAGAGATATTTAGAAAAATAATCCATCTCTGTGTGTTCACGCAAGAAGGTCAAAAACCAAAGTGAACATGACGGTAATCCACATGACCTCAGTGATTAATCAACTTCTTCTGAAGTGAAACAATAGGTGTGTTTTTGGAAAATACTGTTATGTTAAATTTGTTACATTACAGATTTGCCAACTGTCCAATATGGGCTCAAAGTCAACATGTTGTAATTTGTGATGTGTTTTAAAGCTTGAGGAATCATTTGGATGTACAGACTTTAAAATATTAGTATTTTTCTAACACACACCTAGTGTTTCACTTCAACTAGGGTCATGTTGACTATTTCATGTTTATTACTGTGAAGCTGTTTTGTATAAAGTGCCACAGAAATGAAGATGACTTGACTATGAACATTATCCTGTACCTGTGACTTGTGGTTCTCCAGCACAATCGTTGGGCTGGTGGGGCGGACAGCAAGTGGACAAGCGTCTTGACAGATGGGTTTTGACCTGCACTGTTCCAGACAGAAAACAGATATTAACACAAGTGCAGAGAACATATCAATTCATAAATTACACAAATAAATAATATAATTTGCTTAACAGTGCTTAATTTAAAAAAAAAATCTACTTCTTAAAGTGTCTCATCATTCTCACCTTGTTGCTGTTGCACAAACCGTCTCTGCTTCTGCTACTGAAAATAAAAAGTAGATTTTTTTACAGTAATGAATGACACATGTAAACCTGTAAGTCGTGACAAATAAGCATCTTCTGTTACAAGCAACTTACTGAATCACTGGCTCAACTGGATAATCGAAAACAGCTTCATTCAGCAGAAAGTGAATAAAAATTATTATAGTAAGGCTATATTAATAATGATAATAATAATAGTAGAAAAAATTGAGCGTATGAAAGCCATTAATGCCAAACCAGCATAGCCTGAACTTTAATAAATAGAAAATAACGTGTGCCTAATTAACAAGTTTAGTAAAACATTAAATTTAGCCAAAAAAAAAAAAAAAAAACTTACGTTACAGGCCATTATCAGTGACAGGAGCATCATAGATCGACAACAGCAGGCAGCACGGTCTCCCAAACACTCTACAGCTGAAATTTAAAAAAAATATTAACATTTTTTTGTGTGTAACGTTAGTTTTCACTAGTGTCCAAAGGAAAAACACTAAATTAAAACGGAAATTTGAAAATATCAAATGCGTCTCATGGAGCACATAAACAAACGGGGATTAATTTTGCAAGAAGTAAAAAAAAAACCTTGACAATAACCATTATACATTCAAGTAGAAATGACATTACATTATTTAAAATGCGACTAAAATAAAGTTTACGTTAGCTCTTACCTTTTAACTCCGAGAACTCCTCGGTTGTACTGACCGACCGTACGTTCAAATGACGCTCATGCGCATACTCAAAAGTCCGTGAGCGCTGTTCTAGTGGTTTTCCCATTCAATACGTCCCAGTTAACTCGTACATATGCTTTTTAATTAACTATTGTAATTTGATTTAGATCTAGAAACGCTATCTTACAATGACAATAAATTACAATTAAATAATAAATGAATGAATTAATATAAGTAAGACTAAAACACACATTTGTATGGTGCCGGGATTACACAGTCTGTATTTTGTGGGCAGATATGTTAACAAAGTGTCACTGTGGAAAATATGTGAATTCATGTTTTTTCTGTAAGTGTTTCAATTCTTCCAACAAAGGGATAGTTTTGTTTCGCAAGGACTTTCTTCCACTCCACATTTGCTTTGTCGACTGTAAGATTGGAAATGTATTTTCTTGCGCCCTGAAATATATTTTTATATATAAATATATTTTTCCTGCCCCTGAAATACATTTTAAATATATTTTAAGTATATGAAGGTTGAAACAAAATATATTTTTCAATTTCAAAAATATATTTCATTGAAACTTCACGTTTGCAACATATATTTGCCATATCTTTAAATAGATTGGCCCAGATAAATATATTTTTTTACCGTATTGGAATGTTTGCGATTTTAGCAGCGACTGATATTGACAACCAACAATTGTCCACTTACAAATTTTTCACAGCCTATTTTCACAGCAATGGCAAGTATTTTTTAATGGCATATTTAACTTGGTTCATGTCCACCACTGAATGTCCAATGAGTGGTATTTACAGGCTGTGCTACGATGTCTGAATGTGCGAATATAAAACCAACTTTACCCAAGGTGACGGCAGAGTGTGTAATAAATAAGAACAACAACCGGAGTGTCCCCTTTAAAACCCTCTTGTGCAGCCCTACTACTTCCTCCCCATGATTCATATCTCTCAAGTTTTCAGTTGACCAACCTGCCATGTACTAACCTAAAACGTCATTTAGAACTAGTAACGAAGGATGTCGAGTCGCTTCATTGAACACATGATTTTTACGTATTAGAGAGAGAGAGGTAAGGCTATTACTGTCATTATATATTGCATTACATTCATCTTCAGTCGATGTCCATACTATTATATCCATTATAAAGTCCGTTTGAATTTCCTCTGAGGAAAGCGATCTTGTATAACCAGTGCCCAAGGAAGTCGCCGGAAGTTGAAGTCGGCCGGTGCCGCCATCTTGTAGCAGAACTCACTTTGCGTTAGCATCTCATTGACTCCCATTCATTTGGCGTCACTTTGACAGCGAATCACTTTACATCTAGGCTTTAAAGACTCCATTTGTCCATTATTTATTTCTAAACTACACGACAATGTATAAAGGCTCCATTACGTTCTATGTTACATTATGGCCCCGTAGAAACAGTTTTTGTAAAAATAGGCTAACGATTGCGTCATAACCACCGACTCTCTGTCGCACAGTAGAGAAATTACCGTACAGAAGGATGAAGCTCGCAGGCAATAGTATGCATTAACTTAATATGGCGTACTGGCGTTACATTTTAAATACTATAAAACTAAAATCAGAATACTTACTCCGCTCACTCACGCAAAGAACTCCCCGCTCAAGCTCGCCGTCTCTGCAAGATTAACGATGGCAGTTTGCACGCACAGCTACTAGAAGATTTACATCTGTCAGACAGGTTGCTGACGTATCAAGCTTATTTGAGTCTGCGCGTCAGAAACGGAAGTGCTAAAAATCGCTAAAATGGGCTCACTTGTTTCAATTTGAGTTTCCATGAGGTTCGCTGTGTCCATTCTTTTACTGTCTATGTGATAACCACACAGCGCTAAAAACAACTTCCTTTGCAAAAGTTCCTTTCATTAAATTCTGTTGTGCTTCACTGACTCATTCCTCCTGTAAAGTGTTGCTGCCATCTAATGGCTATTATGTAACTTTCACTCAATCCATATTACTTACTAATGGACATAGTTAGATAAATAATATTTATTGAACAACAAATAAGCACAATTGTACAGTTCAGTCAAACAAAAACACAGTTATTTACAAAAACAAAACAAAAACATTTACACTTGTATGTGGGTTTTACAAATTTAACGAATGAAAAGGATTTAAAAAGCTTGTGACAAAACCTCTTAACTCCATTGGATCCTCAAACTGTCAATCAAACTTCATTACATTAATCCGCCTCCCCTCGTGAATTAAGTGTGCACGCAGTTTGGACATCTCCTCTATGCAATGCCAAGGTAAATAAAGATCTGATGTTTGAAAAAAAAATTGTAAAGCGTTTTCTTACTCAAAAAACCCTATGTTTATAAAGTTTAATGTATTACGTATTTGAAAGCAGAGAAGAGTCTTCGTCTGATATGTCCCGTCTATTGAAGCCAATATGCTAGCCATATATAATGATGTAACTAACGTCGTTTATTATCAATTTACATAGCACAATTCGACTTGCTCTGGAACAAAATAGATTAAATAAGACCAAAGCTTGCCTGTTCTATGTACTCAAATTGAATAATGTCTCATGTTTAACCACTATAAGAGCCAGCGGCAAATCCACGAAGCACTGGCCGAGATTAAGCTGTTCTCGGCAGTTACAGAAGCACTGAACGGCCGCTGACCCACTCGAGCTCGCATCTCCGAAACGTCAAACAAGTTGTAAAATAGGCGCTGTTATTAAATATGAATCACATATTTCAGGTCTAAACACTACATTCTCGCCTAAAAACTATTAAACTACAGTTTGGTGGTACAAACAGTAGTATTTGTAAAAATGCGGTTGATTTGGTCGGGCCGCCATGACGGTCACTTCAAGCGGAGTGATACAAACGGTGAAAAGATAGGAGGATGTGCTGTTATCGCTGAAATATCGCATGGCTATCAGCCAATCAGATTCGAGAACCAGACAGAACTGTTGTATAAATATATCATCGCTGTCCGATGAAAACCACGTATGTCCATTTTGCCGATTTTGAGATTTTCGACGGATTGAATGTCCAGGTTCATTTCCGTATACAGTATGCTTCACATATCTAATGGCCAATGAAAAGTTGTGAAATCATGTCATCTGATTTCACGTATATCCATTTGGTGTCAAAGCTGTCAATCACGCCGCGTATCTCCCGCCCTGTGGAAGCATCTCGCCGGTCTCGTGAAGTTTCATCGAAGCTCAGCACTGGATAGCCGAATAACACTGTGAGGTTACATTGCCAAATAAACATAGCCTGGTGAGACAATGACTTTCCTTTATCGAGGTAAACGTTTCCCCCCTGACGCCAGACGTACGTCTAGGAGTGACAAAATTACGGTCGGACTGTGCAAACAAAGTATACTGCTAGCATTACCATGTCAGTGTATTCATTGTCCCTTCATAGTTTGCAAGAGACATTTAATAAATTTATAATTAATATTAAATAAACTAAGCGTGTTTTAAATAAACTAAGACGTAGGCTATTTAATAAACTGAGCGTATTCATCTGTCATTCATTTTGCCGATTTTGAGATTTTTCGACGGATTGAATGTCCAGGTTCATTTCCGTATACAGTATGCTTCACATATCTAAATGGCCAATGAAAAGTTGTGAAATCATGTCATCTGATTTCACGATATCCATTTGGTGTCAAAGCTGTCAATCACGCCGCGTATCTCCCGCCCTGTGGAAGCATCTCGCCGGTCTCGTGAAGTTTCATCGAAGCTCAGCACTGGATAGCCGAATAACACTGTGGGTTACATTGCCAAATAAACATAGCCTGGTGAGACAATGACTTTCCTTTATCGAGGTAAACGTTTCCCCCCTGACGCCAGACGTACGTCTAGGAGTGACAAAATTACGGTAGGACTGTGCAAACAAAGTATCTGTCTAGCATTACCATGTCAGTGTATTGATTCATTGTCCTTCATAGTTTGCAAGAGACATTTAATAAATTATAATTAATATTAAATAACTAAGCGTGTTTAATAACTAAGACGTAGGCTATTTAATAACTGAGCGTATTCATCTGTCAATATGAAACACGACTGGCTATTCTAATTAATGATCGGAAGAACGCGTATCGACCACCGTACTGTAAAATATGCACGTAGTCCATTTAAACTCAATTTTGGTCAAATGTGGATTATTCATTAACTGGCAAGAATATGGTTACATGTAAAGATGCCGTACTAGTATGACACGCTACATTCAACTGCTTTGAAATACGTGTTTTTTTCACTTCCTAAAAGTAACCGTTTTGGACATACGTGAGTTCATAGGCAGCGCGATATATAGACCCATATGTTCCCAGTTTCAAACCCATGCCAACTTGCCATAAATATCATGCAAGACCCATATATGTTTTCCCAGTTCAACCCATGCCCACTTGACCCAAAATGACCAAAAAATTAATATATTAAGACCCATATGTGTTCCCAATCAAACCCATGCCGCTTGACCCATAAATATGTTTGCAAGACCCATATAGTGTTCCCAGTTCAAACCCATGCCCACTTGGCCCCCTATCAGGCCCCATATGTGCATTCCCAGTCAAACCATGTCCACTTGCCCTAAATATGCCATTCAAGACCCATATATGTGTTCCCAGATCAAACCCATGCCCACTGGCCCATAAATATGTAACAACCCATATATGTGTTCCCAGTTCAAACCCATGCCCACCCATAAAAATTCTATGCAGGACCCATATGTGCATTCCCAGCAAACCCATGCCCACTTGGCCCATAAATGCCATTCAAGACCCATATGTGTTCCCAGATCAAACCCATGCCCACTTGGCCATAAATATGTCATGCAAGACCCATAATATGTGTTTCCCAGTTCAAACCCATGCCCACTGGCCCATAAATGCCATTCAAGACCCATATTGTTTCCCAGATCAAACCCTGCCCACTTGCCCATATGTCCAGACAATATATTCCCATGAAACCATGCCACTTCATAAACATTCCCTATGTTCCCATTCACACCCATGCCACTTGGCCCATAAATATGCCCATTCAGACCCATATAGTGTTCCCCATGATCAAACCCATGCCCACTTGGCCCCTAAATAGTCATGCAGACCATATATGTGGTCCCAGTTAAAAACCCTTGCCCACTTGGCCATTAAAAATTCTATGCAGGACCCATATGTGCATTCCCAGTTCAAACCCATGCCCACTTGGCCCATGCCTGTCCCTAATGGGGCCCATGTAATCAGCTCATATGGGCTTCCTATGTGGGACTCATACTACAAAACCTACATGGGACCCGCTGATTTCACCCAGCCAAAGCCCATGCCCACACAGTACCCATGGAACCCGTAGTTAACCCATCTGGGCCCCACGTGTCATTGCTGGCTGGGACCTTCAAACTGGACTGGAGTTTCCATGTGAGTTTAAATCATTCTTTTATTTCTTTAAACTGTTATTGTGAACACATGCACTGTATTTATTATTAGGACTCATAATTAGGATTTAAAGTGGTTTTCCTTCATCTGCCATCAGTCCCTCAGCTCACCATCTGTGTCGCCAAACTGCTATGTCTCCAAAATGTTCGTAAGCATGGGTCAGAGTTTGCGTGGAGGTGCGCAAATTTTCCCATCAATTTTTTTTTTATTGTAAATCTCAACTTATGCGTAGAAACTGACGTACGCACTGTCAGGGCCTGTTTTGTGCGTATGCAAAGTTTTATAAATGAGGCCACGTAAGTATGGCATGTATTTTGCGATGTTTACATTTGATTCTGAATGAGTTTGATAATGTTGCACAACAGGAGCTAAAGCTACACACTGTTGGAGAGACTTGATAAGAATGCAGATACGTTTATGAATTATAAAGACTACAAGCGTTTTCGGGTTAAAAATGAAAATAACGACATGGCTCTGGTCTCCGTGAATACAGTAAGAAACATGATGAAACATAAATGTGGTAACTTTAACCACATTTAACAGTACATTAGCAACATGCTAACGAAACATTTAGAAAGACCATTTACAAATATCCCTAAAGATATCATGATATCATGGATCATGAGCAGTTATTATTGATCCATGTGCCATTTTCACTATTGTCCTTGCTTGCTTCACATTACCTGCAGAACATCTGATGATTCGGCTGTGCAGCTCCAGATGTTAATACTGGCTTGAACATGAGTTGGCATATGCAAATGTTGGGGGCGTACATATTAATGATCCCGAATGTTGCGTCACAGTCGGAGTTATGTTGAGATTAGCCTGTTCCCTTTCAAGGGAACTCGTGTTGCGTCGAGAAATTGACGCTGTGGGAACGCGACACGATATGTCGTCATGAAGCACGTGTGAAATCCGTCCAATGGGGTAAGCCGCAGCCTTCAAGGGGTAAGATGGATCTGAGGAACGTCATTATCGCCAAGAAGGCTGCGGCAAAGAAATCCTGACGCCACGAGTGTCAGGACCCTGAGGGCAGCCCCTGCTGGAGAGAAGTGGCGTACACCTCAATATACGGTGCACAGTTCTCTTCAGTGCCCTCAGGGGGCCGTTCTGCCTCGCGTGCTTCAGGGCGCAGTGGTCCCCAGCGAGCAAACACCCCGGTGTCCGCCCGGAAACGTAGGCGGCCCTGGGACGCTCGCCCCCTCTAAGCAGGGTCTCGGAACAGTCAATTCGGTTGCCCCCTGCTGGTGCGCCGCTTCAGGGCACCGTTTTGGCTGTTCAAATTACACCAGAGGCCAGTCTCGAGAGACTGGTTCCCTTAGTAGAATATCTGACGCCGTGGAAGCTACTGCCAAATATTTCTCAATGGGTCCTGCGTACAGTCGAAAAGGGTTATGCTATTCAGTTCGGGTCTCGCCCACCCAGGTTCATGGGGGTCCTGCCCACTGTGGTGGGCCACGAGCAGGCTCTGGTTATGGAACAGGAGGTAAAAACTCTGTTGGAGAAAGGAGTCATAGAGCATGTACTTCCTCCCGACAGAGAGAACGGTTTCTACAGCCGTTATTTTATTGTTCCGAAGAAGGATGGGGGGTTGCGTCCCATTTTGGATCTGCGTCTGCTGAACCAGTCAGTTATGATGCTCAAATTCAAAATGTTAACTTTGAGACAAATCGTATCACAAATCAGGTCCGAGGACTGGTTTGTCACGATCGATCTCAAGGACGCGTACTTCCATGTCTCCATCCTTCCGCATCACAGGAAGTTCCTGAGGTTCGCTTTTGGGGGCAAAGCTTACCAATATCGGGTTCTTCCGTTCGGCCTAACGTTATCACCCCGCACTTTCACCAAAATGCATGGATGCAGCCTTGGCTTCGTTTACAGGGCATTCGCATTCTCAATTACATCGACGATTGGCTGATATTAGCCCAATCGCAACGGTTCGGCATCGAGATGTCGTTCTCGCCCACATGAGAAAGTTGGGGTTAAGGTTAAACGCCAAGAAGAGTGTTCTTTCTCCAGCTCAGAGAACCACTTTTCTAGGCATGGTTTGGGACTCTGTTGTGATGCAGGCGCGTCTTTTGCCTACTCGCATAGAATCAATCCTTTTTACCATAAACCCGATAAAGCTAGGCCAGTCACTCACTGTGAAACAGTTTCAGAGACTATTGGGTTTGATGGCAGCAGCGTCCAACGTGATTCCCTTTGGCCTGCTGTACATGAGACCCCTGCAGTGGTGGCTCAGAACCAGGAGATGATGGTGGTTTTTCTGGCTCTCAGAGTTTTTCTCCCAGACCTCAGGGGCCACCATGTTCTTGTCCGGTCAGACAACACATCGGTGGTTGCCTATATAAATCATCAGGAGGGTTTGCGTCCGCGTCCACTCTACAAACTGGCGCACCAGATACTGCTGTGGTCCCAGGGGAAGTTGCTGTCGCTTCGTGCAGCATACATTCCCGGGGTCCAGAACATAGGAGCAGACGTCCTGTCGAGGCAGGGGTTGAGGCCCAGGGAATGGAGGCTCCATCCCGAGGTGGTGGAACAAATATGGGGGGGTGTTCGGGCGGGCTCAGGTGGATCTGTTTGCATCTCAAGAGACGTCTCACTGTCCACTCTGGTTCTCCCTCACTCATCCAGCTCCTTTCGGACTGGATGCTATGGTGCAGACGTGGCCGAGGCTTCGTCTGTACGCCTTTCCTCCGATCGCTCTGCTCCCGGGAGTTTTAGAGAGAGTTCGCTGGGACCAGGTCTGGCTCATCTTGATAGCCCCGCGGTGGCCGGGCAGGGTATGGTTTTCGGACCTAGTATCTCTCCTAGACGGCTCTCCTTTGGGAGATTCCGATCAGGAGGGATCTTCTGTCCCAGGCGGGGGGCACAATATTTCACCCTCGCCCGGAACTCTGGAACCTGTGGGCTTGGCCTCTGAGGGGGCCCAGCTCGTAGACTCTGGTCTCTCAGCCGAGGTTGTGGGAACCATCCTTCACTTTAGAGCTCCCTCCACGAGGAAGCTGTATGCTTTTAAATGGAAGCTGTTTGTTACTTGGTGTGGTGATCGTCAGTTGGATCCAGTTAACTGTCCGGTTGGGGCAGTGTTGGAATTTATGCAGGATAGGTTCACTGCAGGGTTATTTCCTTCCACCTTAAAAGTTTATGTGGCGGCTATCGCGGCTTACCACACACCTTTGGCAGGTGGCTCTCTGGGGAGAGACCCCCTTGTCACTCGCTTCCTTCGTGGCACACTGAGGCTGAGGCCTGCGGTACGCACGAGGGTACCAGCTTGGGATTTGGCTGTGGTGCTCCAGGGCCTTTCCTTAGCTCCCTTTGAGCCCATTGAGGAGGTTCCTATCAAGTTCTTAACTTTTAAGACTTTGTTCCTTCTCGCTATTTCTTCTCTTAAAAGAATAGGAGATTTGCAAGCTCTTTCGGTTGCCCCGTGCTTGGAATTTGCGCCCGGTATGGTGAAAGCTTTACTTCATCCCAGACCTGGGTATGTTCCTAAGGTCCCCACCAATATAGTGAGGCCCATAGTACTGCAAGCCTTCTGTCCTCCTCCCTTCAGGGATTCTAACCAGGAATGTCTCAATCTGCTTTGCCCAGTTCGGGCGTTGGATGCTGTAGGGCTAACACACCCTAGGAAGTAAAATTAGCTCAAATGAAATAATTTATCAGGGAATTATATAAAGAGTTGTAATTTTACGACCGAGCAACTGATTCGTCCAGCGTTCATTTGCTCGAGCCGTAAGCTCTTCTGATTAGAGCGGGTAACTTGAATCGACAGTTTAAGACATTAAATCATAGAAGCACATAATACGAGACACTTTCTTTTAAAAATCTACAAGAGATTTTATTTATTCTAACACAAACTAATCTAAGACAAACACACGCACACACACACACACACACACACACACACACACACATTCATTCGCATGGTGAATAAAACAGAGTTTGATGCAAGTAAATCATGCTCTAATTATGATAGGGTTTTATACTGTCTTTATGGCAGAATGTACGATCATGTAATGTAATATATAAATATATATATATATATATATATAATATATATATATATATATAAGTAAATGGACTTTAAATTCCAACCTGTAGAGTAGTGGTCTGGGTTCAACATTCTGAAATGCACAGCATTCATGTGACTGGAAAGATAGTTGAGACGTCTTTCATTTATCACCGCTCCTCTGAAAACATATGCATTCATTATAATTGAGCTGTGTATTCGATATGAGATTTGAAGCTTCAGTTTCATATGTAACATCACTAATTCCTTCTGCTTTTTCAGTTCTTTTTCAATCTTCTTTATGATAAACCCATGCGCCAGGATGCCCTCGCAGATGGTTACTTCTCGCTCACCCAGAAAGCGGATCCTAGCATGAGGCTGCCTCCGCTAGTTGTCCCTCACCCTCTATCCGTTTACAACTTACCTCATTCCTCTCCTCCCTTCTGTTCCCCAATTTCTTCTAACATTCTTCTTGGCACAGATCCTAGCGTGAGGTTGCCTCCGCAAATGATCTCAACACTCTTTTTGTCCACCAACCCCTTTCTCTCACTTCAGCCATCTTGGACACCAGTCAGTAATGGAGCCCTCCTCCCAGCATCCATCTTTTTCCAACACCAAACACTTCTTCAGGTCTGAGCCGCTTGCCAGCCCATTCTCTCGCAACAGCAGTCCCTCTTCCAGCTCCTCCCAACGCAGTCACCATGGAACAACCATCATTCTCAACCCATAACCGTTCCCTAATTCCATCAGGTGCAGACATTTGATCTTCTTCCTTTGGAGCAGTCATTTTTATATCTACCTCAAGCTTTGCAGCTAAGTGAGCAGCCTCTCTCTTCTTCAATCATTATTTCCCAGTTAGTTAGTGAAATGGACACCATCTAGACAATTTCCAACCAGTTCTTTTTTTCAGGCCTAACAGAACATTTCAGCCACAGTCTGGAAAGTATACCTGCTCCAGCTTGATCTGCAATAACTTATAATCTGCAACAGCTGGACCGATATAGTGGAAGGCCTCATCAAAAGAACTAGATTCCAGATTCATGATCGGCCCCTTTTGATTCTCCACCTTATCCGCATAAGCCCAATTGGAGTAACCCAATTGGATGATTCTCCACCGCCACAACATAGACCAAGCAATCATTCTCATAAACCTGTATCCCATAGTAGTAACAGCCAATCTATGGGGTTCCAAAATGTTAATTGCCCCTTAGAATTTCCGCCTGTTACCAGTTCATCATCATAGATGAACATATCCCAGGTCACCAAAATAAAATCACAGATGTTTTATCTTCTTTTTCAAATTTAGAACATTGGCTCTGAAGCAGATCCAATCAACTTCAATTCCTCCTGATTCAGAACTCTCATTCGTCTGGTCCATTCCCTCAAGACATCTTCATACCACATCCACAAATACCATACTGCAAGCCGTTTCTCTCAGAACACTCCAAACCTACTGGACAGCTTGGAGTTCCTTCAAAAAACTTCCACAGAGCTTTCCAGGAGTTTTCCCTCCTTTCAATATCCTTCATCTCTTACCTCCATCATACCAATTTAATTCATGAACAATCAAAATCTACCTCAGGGCATACATTGCTCTCCAAGTTCATCCATGGCCAACAGTGCCCCGACTCTTCAAGTCCCAGATATCCCTCCTCATCAAAGGTTTACAAAACCAATCCCCCTCAGCCCAAACACCAGACACCTTTTAACCATCCATTTTTCTTATCTTTCTGCATGGGTGCAGCCATCACAGCAGCCCAGAGGGGCCTATCCGAACACCAAATTAAAATGATCGGTCGATGCCCCGCCTTTAAAACAACATATGTTCGATCAGTTCTACAGCACAAACACTAGCATCTTTCTGAGTCTGGACCGCTTCTCCCTACTATTTTCTGAATCTCTCCGCTACCAAGCCCCGCAGGGCTCATATTTATCTGGAGGCAGTGAGAGCTCTCCCTTTTCGGATGTGTGTTAGCTACCACTCCTGGGTGGGCTTTCCCATCCGAATTGCTGTGGGCTCCCCCGTCCAGATACTGTGCAGGCTCTCTCTCCCGTTCGACTTGCAGAGTGAGCTTCCCCGTTATTTTAATCGGGGGCTCTCTCCTTCGAAACGCAGCGGGAGCTCTCCCGGTCGAATCGCAGTGTGGAGCTTCCGTTCAGGCGCCGTGGGGGCTCTCCCTTTTGAATCTCAGTGTGATTCTTCATGTCTTACCATGGGCTCTCCCGTTCGGATCGCAGTGGGGGCCCTCCTATCTGAACAAGGGACTGGAGGTACCAAGGATCGTATGTCCCATAAGGATCGCAGCGGGCCCTCATGTCCTTATGTGATCCAAACCACCTTGAAAGGACGGTAGCTCTGCGTTTTATCTATATACAGTAGGCTCCCTTTTGCTGCGGCAGGCAGTTTCGCTCTGGATATCGGGACCTTTCCCTTTAGGGACGAGGACCTCCGCCCCTGTTGGCAGCGGGGCCCCCATGGTGGGCCCCCTGCCGTTGTGGCGGGACGTTCTCTCCACCACGTACTCAACCTCCGTCCCAAAAAACACTCCCGCAGGAGTAATTTTAGAAGTCACTGCCGCAGCAGTGCAGCGGCGAGATGCATCCTAGTCAAACTCACACAGCAGCAATAAACGCAAGCTCCCGACAGAGTTCCTTAAATAATAATATTGCCGCAGCAGAAGCCTGCTCATAGCTCCACATGGTGGACATAGTAGGGTGACACGTTCCAGCCCAGCTCCCACAGGAGCCTCATTAAATATCACTGCCACAGCAATATTCATTCATGACTCCAGGCCAATTAATCACAACCTCCTTGTGTTCCGGGGCATAGGAAACACTAGTGCCACTCGACACCTCAACTCTATTCTTCATATCGATTTAATCTTTCACTCCTTTTGGGGGGGTAACAAGCATGAAGCATCTGGGTATCCCATATACTTTAAATCCTTAAGCGTTTTCAACCATGCTAAATCCAACTTGCTGTCCCAAATTTATTCTGCACTTTTTGGGGGGGTGTATCAGAGCTCGAGTTGAAGATGCTTCATCGAGCCCCTCCTCAGTGGACAGCAAGCCAAATTAGCTAACCTAATACCCTAAAGATTATATTGGCAAACAAACTCGTTAAGTGAAGTTCCTAAACGTAATTTAGGGAGGAGCGAGCCCATCTAATCTTCCAATCAACAGCCAGAGTATATAAGCAGCTGCTTACCTCTCTTCAGTCTCAGCTGTTTCAGCATCCCTCCACCCCTCCCCAAGTCCACCTTCATTTCAGGTACCTTGCCCTATGTAATCACATCCTATATTTATTCAACTGGGGGGTGTATCAGAGCTCGAGTTGAAGATGCTTCATCGAGCCCCTCCTCAGTGGACAGCAAGCCAAATTAGCTAACCTAATACCCTAAAGATTATATGGGCAAACGAACTCGTTAAATACCGCAATGCCGCCTCTTCCTGTGAAGGAACGGGGCTTCCTCCAGCATCAGCCTGCCGCAGCAGGCCTCCAGCAAGCCAGAGCCGCGCCGCAGCTAACACTTTCCACTCTATCAGCTGAACCCCACAAGAGCACAGTTGAAATTCTTCTCATTTTCTGTCCCTGAATTAATTTCCACTTTATGCCATCTGGATCAATGTTGGGGGGAATTCACATTGTTAACTGTTTCTGTAAAAGTTAAGGTTGTGGTTTAAACACGCACACAGCTGTTATATGCTCGTATATCATTTTCAGATTGCATGCACGGTTGCATACAGAATCACTGAAACTCAGAACTTATTGTCATCGCTGTCCTGCGATTCATCAAAAAAGTCGCACAGAAACTTAAAGTCATAATATGTATTTCTGTTTTGAAGTAACTTCAACCACAGCTGATAAAGAGATGCAGATACTGGTAGGACAAATTCTTACAATTCTTCTTTTGCTGATGCTTTTAAATAAAACTTACAGTTACTCTTCATCTGTATCTGTTTTATAACGAGCAGAAATCTGTAAGTAACTTAACGAACCATAGACAGATAACCAATGAATAAACTATTATGTTGACGGTTAATACGCAGTTTGGAAAAGTATGGAAATTGAGAAATTTCCAGGTCTGGATAGAAAAGAAACAAAAATAAATAAATAAATAAAAATATACAATATCATACAAGCAGCATGTTCATAGTAAATTTTAGTGATTTTGAACACAATTTAGTAATTGTTAAACACAATTGAATAAATTCAATGTGCACATTTTTGTTATGCAAAGCTCTGTCTTTTTACAAGTGAGTCTCTTTTGATTTCTGGTCTTTAAAGGGTCATGAAACCCCCGTTTTACCCTGGTCATTCACACCTCAAAGCTCAAAAAACTTTGTTAAAATGGGTGTGTAAAGCTCTGGAAAATTGGGAGTGTAGAGGGGGGGAAGAGGGGAAAGAACATGAAGCACAGAACACACTCATTATACAGAATAATGAATATTAATATATGAGAAAGAGACAGAAAATGACAACAAACTCCCAAGCACAAGGGAGAAATGCGAAAGAAATTTAATGGGGCTAATAATAGGCTACTTGAATAGTTTATGAGCAATGCAGTTTCAAAATCAGTCTTTTGTCTATTAGAATAATCATGTCGTCACATTCAGATAGGCTACGCCACTGTATTAGTGTCCAGTTTGCACATATAATTCATTTGAAGAAGGACTAAATGAAATATGTGTTGCATACACCGGTGGTTAATGTTTGGTGCAGAAGTGTGTGAAACTGTGTTGTTAAACACAATGCGAAGCTCACGCTGAAACCGATCATATGCATATTACAGCGCAGTAATGGATTGAATGAGCTTTTCCTCATGAATAAATGTAGAAACTTTGACATCAGCATGTTCGACCAAGCCCATACTAACCAGCACTCCGAATCTGCAGTAGTACACGGTGATGTCAGATTTTGTGACATTGCTCCGACTTGCTTTTCAAACCGGAAGATAGAAATCGCTCTGAAAAATGCACCAAAAATAACTACTTTTAACTTTTAAATAAAATTAATGAGTACCTTTAGTTTCTCAATGATGGCGCCTATACATATAATCTGCCCACAGCTCAAAAAAGTGTTCTGGGGTTTCATGACCCTTTAACTCACAATTAATTCCCAGACTTAACGTCATAAGAAATCAATAGGATATTTATGTTCGCTTCCACCTTCCTAAACAGTCCAAACTGTTCTAAACAGAAATTACTATCTTCGCTCAGCTATTTAAACTTCAAGATGCAGTAATCCTGCATGGCCACTCTTTCAATCTCACATCTCCTATTTGTATCTTCAATTCATGCGCTAGAAACAGCGGTCAGGCCACAGCAGCAGCAAGCATGGGCCGCCCAGATTCCCCAGTTCCTCTTACCCTTCCCTCTGCTTAGCCACACACCGTGGCTTTCACTGGCGCCGCACCCCATCCAACAATGTCCACCCCTCTTGGTGAATGCCTTCCCTCCTAACGTAAGGATGCCTCTACTAGCGGAGCAAACTCAGCCATCTCAGCCATTTCATCCCCGCCATCTCTCACCCTACCTCTCTTTTGTCTTTGGTCTACAGTTCAACTATGGACCCTAGCATGAGGCTGCCTTCACTATTGGTGCAGGCCCAGACATCCTATTTTCCCAGCTTCTCTCTTTTTCTAACCATCCTGTTCCTTCCCTGACTCCAGGGGCCAACCCGAGCAAAAGGCTGTCTCCGCTAATGGCCTCGGTCCTGGCCTTTCTTCCTCCTAGCACTGTCCCACAAACAAAATGCTGTTCACCCTGTCTAATGCCCATCCCAACTCCGTTGCCAACAACATCAGATCCTCTTAGAAATTCAAGCTGTTGGCACCAGAGGTGGACCCATTCCTAACCCCGGTACCTTATTATTCAGAGCTGATTTTCCATAAATCACCCACTAAAAACTCTCCTTGACACCTCTCTCAACAACATTCTTCAAGCTGCCTCCCCTAGAATCCTACCATGCATTCCGCATAGAAGCAGCAACTACAGCTTGTAATGATCATTACTGGGAGTGCCCTTGTCTGCCACTAGAGGGCACTCCAACCCGGACTGTGTCTCACCCCACTTGTGAACTTCATTACCCATAACGCACTTCCCGGACTCATTATCTCATGTCATTGCACCCAGCTGTTTTGTGTTCCCTCATCAGTGTCTGTCTATTTATACCCTGTTTGTTTCTGTTTTAGTCATGGAGTTTTCAGTTCAGTTTACCAGTGTCGTTGTTTTTTTTCCTGTTCTCTGTTTGATTGCCTTTTGGATTTTGAACCTTGCCTGTTTCTGGACTCACGATTTTGGATTACCCATTAAACTATCCTGCACCTGGATCTGTCTGTTGTCTCCGTGATTTACCGTGACAGAAACTCTATACTAGATCCAGATCCAGCAGAATGGGTATTAGAATCACTAATCCGGCTACTCTAGAGGAGCGGATGGCTTGTCTTGAAAACTTGACGACCCTGAAACAACAGGGGTTGGAGGTAGGTGCACAGTCGTTTTGGACCCTGGCGGTAGGGCTGGGATATAATGATGCTGCCTTAATGGACCTTTTGAATGGTTGCCTGGATAACTCGTTACCTCTGTGGGAGATGGATAGACTGGGAGACCTGGACTTTTGGGGGTTCGCCCACTATCTCCAACATCGGAGTAAGAGGGCCACACCGGGTCAACAAGAACCAGCTCCAACCAATGAGTTCGCTCCAGTCAGTGTGCACGCTCCAGCCCGTGAATCCGTTCCAGAAGCCACAGAGGAGGTGGGCACTGAGCCTCTTCTTCACCCAGGTAAAAGGAGGAGGAGGAGGAGGAGGAAGAAGGCTTCCTTCATCCTTCAAGGCCCGGAGGCCTCTCCAGCCAGTGAGTCTGCTCCAGCCAGTGAGTCCACTCCAGTCAGGGAATCCATTCCAGAGCCCGCTCCAGTCAGTGAGTCCACTCCAGCCAGTGAGTCCACTCCAGAGCCTGCTCCAGTCAGGGAGTCAGGGAGTTCCAATCAGTGTCGCCCACAGTGAGTCCAGAGCCAGGAGTCGCTCCTCCGCTCCAGTGAGTCCTCCAGAGCCCGCTCCAGCAGTGAGTTCGCTCCAGCCAGTGAGTCCACTCCAGAGCCCGCTCCAGTCAGTGAGCCAGTGAGTCCAGTGAGTCCCATCTCCAGTGAGTCCACCAGAGCCGCTCCAGTCAGTGAGTCGCTCCATCCAGCCAGTGGGTCCACTCTAGATCAAGCTCCCAGCCAGTTGAATCAAATACAGCCCGCTCCAGCCAGTGAGTTCGCTCCAGCCAGGAGTCACTCTAGCTCCTGCTCCAGCCGCTCCAGGCCAGTGAATCCACTCCAGAGCCTCCAGTCGCCGCTCCAGAGCCAGTGTCCGCTCAAGAGCGCTCCAGTCAGTGAGCCGCTCCAGAGCCCGATCCAGTCAGTGAGTCCGCTCCAGTCAGTGAGGCGCTCCAGGGAGTCCACTCCAGAGCCCAAGCCAGCAGCTCTTCCAGCCAGGAGTCCGCTCCGTAGTGAGTCTGCTCCAGTAGTGAGTCCGCCCAGAGTGAGTCCACCCAGCAGTGAGTCCACTCCAGCCAGTGAGTCCGCTAAGCCCAGTGAGTCCGTGGAGGTCCGCTCAGTGAGCCACTCCAAGCACTCACCAGTCAGTGAGTTCGCTCCAGCCAGACAGTCCCTCCAGAGCCCGCTCCAGCCAGTGATTTCACTTCGGTGCTGTTGGGGATAAACAGTTTAGGACCCTTGAAACCAGATATGTTGAATTAAAGACCCGAGTCAACATTTAAAAAAAATAATAAATTGAAGAAAAAATTAATGGAATAGTTGCAGTTTCATCAGCAGAAGCTAGCTTCAAGCTACAAGGAGTTCGTAGGCGCTCTGCGTACATTCACATTTCCACAACCATTATACTCTAAGAGTCAACTAACTACGTCATACTTCAGGTTGAATTGATTCTGATTGGATAAGAAAAATAGACAAGATTAGAAATTTTCCACACGTGGACAGATAGTAAGGCATATCTCCCTTCGTCACAGTGATGAGTGAGGGGACCCTAGATTGGGTAGGGATGTCCTTTTAGGGTCAGATGTGGAGTCTGATGGTCTCAAGCAGAGTGCCAGTTGTCCAGTACAAAGGGACCTGCACAAAAAACTTGGCGCACATACACCGATACACATGATTACAGTTCGTCAAGGCTGAAGTGATTCTGAGCTCTGCTCTGAGCAGGAAACTTACCAAAATACTGATAACATGTTCTTTTCTCTTAGTGAGAGGGTTACAGAGGAAAATAGATGCTTTAACAACATTGAAGAAGTCATTCAAATATTTTAAAGAAATATAAATGTTGATAATAAATTAAAAGATATTATTGAAGTGGCAGTGGATTCCAGAATCCACCCTTCAGTGCCTATAGATGAAGTCGGCACAGAGCCACCGCCTCACCATCATAGAGGAGGAGAGGGCTTCCTCCGTCCTTCAAGGCCCAGAGACCACTCTAGTGGTTGCTCTTCGTTTTCCCAAGCGCCTTGCCCTGCCGCACAATAAGGCACGTGCCCTGCGCCACCAGAGAGCAGCCCGAGCCGCTGCCGACCGAGCATGCCCGATCCCGATGCTATCTCCCAGAGGCGCTCTCCCGATGCCCCCGCTGGACCATGATATGAACATCCACCCTGGGTCAGCCCTGCCGCCACCGCCCAGGACCTCTGCCCTGCTGCACCGCCAAGACCATCTGAACCGTCGAAAACCTGCCTGGTCTGTTCTTCCAGCATCGATTTCCTGGCACTCAGCCAGGACTCTAGACTGCTGGCACCCGTTTCTATGGTCAGTTTCATTCCAGCAGCGCCCTTGGCAGTCAGCCAGGACTCCAGACCTGCTGCACCGTCTCCTCATGGTCAGTTCCTCCCATGCGCCGCCCTGGCAGGCAGTCCAGGACCCCAGGCCTGTTGACACTACGACTTGGTCAGTTTCCTTCCAGCACACGCCTTGGCAACTTGCCAGAACCCGAACCCCCCACTAGAGTCTCCTGGGATGTTCCCCGGCTCCCCACTGGCTTCTGTTGGAGACTCTGGACCTGGGCCCACCATCCCTTCCCCCTGGTCCTCCTCCTTTCCACCTCCCTCTGATTTTTTTTTTTTTTTTTTTTTGTGTGTCGGGGGAGGTCTGGTAGCCGCCCTTGAGGGATGGGAGGTAATGTCATCTCATTACTGGGAGTGCCCTTGTCTGCCACTAGAGGCCCTCACAACCCGGACTGTGTCTCACCCCACTTGTGAACTTCAGTACCCATAACGCACTTCCGGACTCATTGCTCATGCATTGCACCCCGCTGTTTTGTGTTCCTTCATCAGTTGTCTGTCTATTATACGCCTGTTTGTTTCTGTTTTAGTCATGAAGCTTTCGTTCAGTATTACCAGTGTCGTTGTTGTGTTTTCCTGTTCTCTGTTTGATTGCCTTGGTTGGATTTTGACCCTTGCCTGTTCTGGACTCACGATTTTGGATTACCCATTAAACACCTGCACCTGGATGTCTGTTGTCTCCGTGATTACCGGACAGAGCTACCCAAAAAGGCCTCTCCCAGCATTAGATTGAAACACTTGGTCGCTGGTCTTCAGAAGCTTTTCAGAACTACATCCGATCTAATCGCTTCCACATTAAAGAATACCAACAAACACCTATCAGCTAATTTCAGCTCCAGCTTGTTCTCCCACACTTACCTGCAAGCCACCATATCCAACTCAACTAATACCATCATTCCAATACAGTAGAATTTTTCTATCATTGCTGCAGCAGTGATGCACCTTGGCTCCCGCAGGAGCTCAGTTATTCTGGCCAATTCTTTCACTGCCGCAACAGTGATGTTCACTCAGCTCCTGCAGAGCTCAGATTCACTGGCTAATATATCCACTGCCGCAGGGTGATGTCGCCTCTGCCCTTCAAACTAACCCACCAAACAGCATAATCAGCCTACGCAGTGCAATTTTTGTGGGTCATCAGTAATGTTTCTGGCTGCTGTCCTGCATTGGTTTGCAATTTTTGGCGAGTACTCTGGGTTTGGGGCAAATACCGAGTTCAGAGCCCTCTCCTCAGACAGCACGCCAAATACACATACTGCTTCGCATACAACTTACTATCTGATTATTTGTAAGTGTGAACTCGTGAATTGCGAGTAATGTTCCACTTTACACATATTATTGTTTGTTATATTGGACTGTTAAATAATTTAATCTGAAGTCTGTATTATTTACTTATTGTAATTGTTATTTATCTTTGTACAGACCACACACAAATGCTTCAGTAAAGTCATCAAAGGAAAGAACTGTGGTTGACTGAGTTCCTGGGTTCTGACCGGACCACCAGGGTGAGTGTTTCCTTTCCAACAGTCCTAGAGATAAAATTCAAAAGTCCAAATCCTCAATCCTGTGATCGTCTCACATTCTGGCTGTGTGAATCTGAATCATGAGATTTACACATGAGATTCATCTGTGATTCTGCAGATGGAGTAAATCAGCTCAATCTCTCAAAACAACTCAAATCATATTTTCTGTTTAAACATTAAAACAGATGAATATGTTCTTTGGTTTTAACTATAAATCATTAGAGCTGCAGTTCAATGTAAAGACAAACTCATACAGTGTTAATCAATGAAACATTCATTAACATTATGAATGATGCTCAATGCTGCTTTTTCTTTTATTACAGTCATGAGAGCATGTTTAGAGGTGAGAGAGACACTACGTAAAACACATCAGCCTGTCCTGATTCAGATCAAACTGTGTTGAAGTAATCATCAGGAGTAAATCAATGATCAGGTACAAGAACTACTACAGAAGATTGAAGGAATGATGATGGAAAATGGTGGGAGATTTATCATGGAATGAATGAAGAGGACCAACAGCGAGTTAATGTTGTCAATTACAGGTTGTTTTATTGTTATGTTGTAAATGACAATAATAGAAACATGGCAGTTTGTTCACTAAGTGTAAGTCACTAGTTTGTCACATTGACCTTAAGGGAAGAATCCATACAGTCTGTTTTAACAGTGATTTGATTGTAGGTTGTAGTTTCAGGAGAAAATTTAGATTTCCAAGCAGACACTAAGCAACCACCAAACTGTCCCTGGCGCTTATTGTGGCTGTAAGACAACTACTACTTTGTTTCTCAGCACTAAAGATGACTACTTATCGTGATTTCAGACTGTGGTGATGTGTTTCTCCACTGCATGGATCTTCATGTGTGGGTTTCAGGTTACGTTTAATAGTGAAACTCTTTCCACACTGAAATCTTTCCACGTGCGGTGCGGTCCTCTCATGTCTGTTCAGTAGATGATGACTGTGTCACAGTTGTGCTCCTCTCTCGTGGTTTTCTTTTGACTTAGTGACTGATTCTGACACAGTGACTTGTGAAGGTGGATTCTCATTGTCACATGTGTGTGAACGTTTGGTTTGTTTACACTGTGATATACATTGTAAGGTTTTTGGTCCAGTGTGGACTACTGCATGTGTTTTCAGATTGCTGACTATGACTGTAATCTGCTTGGCACTAGTGTGAACACTTGTAAGGTTTTTTCCAGTGTGGATCTCTCATGTGTTTTCATAGATGATGAACAACTGAATCTCTTGTCACACTGTGAACATTTTGTAAGGTTTTTCTCCAGTGTGAATTCTCTCATGACGTTTTAAATGGTTTGCTGTAGTTGTAACATAATGTTCTTCTCCACTCAATAGCACATGTATCTCTCTCACACCAGTAGATTTTCATCTGTTCTTGTGTAAAATACACAGTTGTGGAAAAAAAATCTATTCCATCACACAGGAACATGAATGTGGCTTCTCTTTATATGAACTCCAGGTGTCTCTTCAGGTTTGTTGCCAGAGAAACGTTTTGCCGCATTCATTACATGCAAACGGATTCTCTCCGGTATGAACTCCACTGTGAATCTCAAGACTTTGTTTTGATGTATAACTCTTCCCACATTGATCACATGTGTGTGGCTTCTCTCCTGTATGAACTCTCATAACTCTTCCCACATTTGATCACAGTGTGGGCTTGACTCTCCTGATATGTAATATCTCTTCATGGTTCTTAAGATGTCTCTTTTGTGTTGAAAAACTCTTCCCACATCTGATCACCAGCGCGTGTTGGCTTTCCTCTCCTGTATGAACTCTCTATGTGAATTTAAGACTGTTGTGTTTTGTGGTTGAAAACTCTTTCAAACTGAGGCAGGTTGTAGATGTTCTTGGCTCTTTTCTTGTAGAAAATGTCTTTTAGTCTTTGAGCGTACTCAAAGGTTTTTCTCAGGTGTGGCCGTGATGACCTCCTCCACCTCACTCAGTTCTTCACTCTCCTCGCTCTCTTCCCTCAGGTCTGAAATCACAACAAAAAAAAGTTAATTTTTAGTATATTAAAATAATTCAAAAATGGGATTATGAAGTGAAAGAAAATAAAAGTGAACCTTCATGTACTGAAGTAGACAACTGCTATGAAATATTCTGATCTCTTTGATGCCTTTTTATATATTTACTATATGTCCCTGAAACAGTTATTATATTTAAAACATTATAGACAAATCACCATGTTTCTGTAGTGCCATATTTTGACACCAACTTTTAGATTTAAGATATTTAAATAAGATATTTATCTAAGATATTTATTTCACTAAAACTCTTAATTATACAGGGTTGGTCACACTTTTTCTTTCACAGACTTCCACACATGTGAATGTGGGACACTAAAAACAAACTCAAGTGAATTTTGACCCTCAACCCTGTTATGAATTTTTCTGATCTTAAACTGTGGCACCCAGGCAGTGACATCATCTGGGCTCTTTCTACAGCATGATGGGAGGACAAGAAAATAATCTCCATCCATTGTCTCAGTTAACTAAGAATAACGTCTACATTTTATAAAAATACAACTTTATCAGTAACTATAAATCAGCTTTTGCTTAAGTCAAACTTACAACCCTGTCAGCCATTCTGGAAAGTAAATTTCCTGATATAGTTTGGTGTTTTCTGATATTACTTTTTTTTATTTTGAAACATGTCTAAAATTTTGGTTACATTGTTGTACATTTTGAACCAGTCTAAAATAAATGTAAAATATCTGTATTTTTGATCCTGATGTTGCTACAATCAATACTATGAACATTTTCAAATCTCACTTTACAGGACCATGTGTGTTGATGAATTAGAGAATATGCATAATCTATTGTTGTAGTGAATCTTTCTAAAATGGAATGTTGTTCAGGCATCATGAAGAGAATGAAGAATAAACACCAACCTCTTTGTTTTCTTCAGTATATTCAGTGGTGGTGTTTTCATTCTGCAGGGTTATGGATCCTCATGTTCTCACTGTCCTCTTCAATAATAAACTTCAGGTCTTTACTGGTTTCAGCTCTTCCTGATGCTCCTTTAATGGGAATATCCCAGCATTTATTGATGCATTCCAGTGGGAGGAGCTTAACTGATGATGTGACTACTGTGGGACGAGCTTCACTGATAATGAATCCCAGTGTGGGAGGAGCTGATCTGCCAAAATAAAAAAAATATATCAGTTGCGGGGTTTGTTTTTATATTAAAAGATACACTCTAAAAACTCTGGGTTAAATCTGGACCATAACCAGGAATTTGGGTTTGTTTTCACCCAGCCATTTTTCAACCCAATTTGGATTTATTTTTTTTTAGACAGCAATATAGTTAATATATAGAATGAGCCGGGTATACTCGGCGTGAAACGGGTATCACGGCTACGGATAAAGTCATCTTCTGCAGATTACAGGAGATTATAAGAGTAATAATACGATGGCAATTTATCTGTGCTAGCTGAATTGAATGAAA